>RJWJ010007688.1:0-56389 GCA_004363605.1 Indri indri | reverse complement strand
CGTGTTCACAGATCCTTGGCACACTGTGAGAGCAAATAAATATTGTGTAACAGCAAATTAGGAGTGGTAAACATTTCTGTTGGCGTCTTTGCTAAGGCTTTTCAGGCCATCCCTACTGTAGCGATCTTTCCGTGACTTCCAAAGCAAAAAAACCCTAAAATTTGGAGAAGTATATGGGTGGGGAGAAAGCTTCGGTGCAATGTCGTACCCCAGCCTCATGGAAGGCACGTCTACAATTGCCAGGCTGTGAAATGCATGTGAATAGCACTTGGCACAGCGCGGGGCGGCTCTGCCATCCCAACCTACCCCCCTTCCCCTGGAGTACAGAAAACGGCATGTCCTAGAAAACATGTCTTCATCTCCGCAGGGGATGAATATGTGCTTTTTATATAGACTGAACATTTGGAGTTGAAGTCATTCCTGTCTGTAGCTTGCTGGACTGGGCATCGCGGAGGACTTGAGCCTGGGTCCCAGGTCTGGCTCAGCCACGAAGGGCTTGTGTGGCCTGTGGGTCGCTTGGCCACTTGCCCACGTTGCCTTCTCCGTGTCTCAGCTTCCTCATCTCTAAAACTGAAGGGGAGGGAGGTGGACAGGGAAGACCAGATGATTCCCAAGTGCCCTTATAACCTGACGGTTTGTGGCTCCCCTGTGTAAGGGGGGCTCTTGCTTTTGTTCTTTGGGTTCTTTTCTCCTGTGGCTCGGTGCAGCTCACTTCTGTTTCGAGGGACATTTTTGTGTCCATGCTAGTTGCAAAGTGGAAACAGCTCAGGACCGGCACCCTGATCTCAGTTAATGTCAATTGCAGTGGGTCTTTTTTTTTCCTTTCATTTTTTTCATTAGACGAGTGCCTGCTGGGTGCTGCTCTAGGAAGTGTATAAATAGAAACTTCTGCAGGTCAAGCACTGGCTTTCCCCACTCATCTCATACTTACATTACTTATTCCGAAATTGCTCAATAAATACACCTGTTGAGGACACAGATGATTGATTTTTCTGAAAACCTAGATGGAAACAGACTCAACTTTTCCTTTTTCGGTTGTGTGTGTGTGCGCGTGTATGGGTGTGCGCACACGTGTGTGAGGGGGAGGAAATGCAAAGCCACTTGGGGTGGAATGCATATTTGGCTGGCTGATTTCATAGTAGTTTTTCTGGGGTTACTCAGCATTGGAGAGTCTGTGAGAAGCCCTGGAAAAGAATATTACCAAGAGAAAAATAGAGGTGGGAAGCCCCTAGATTTCTACCCAAGGATATCCCGGCTGCAATCTTTGCTAGGAGTTTGGATTCCTCAGTCCTCTTGTTTTGAGGCATGATGTAAATTCAGCCTCTCATGCATTTAAAAATATCTGTTGAACACCTGGTGTGTTGTAGGCACCAGGAACATGGCAGCGAACAGACAGACAAGAGCGCCTGCTCTCCTAGAGCTACAGCAAACACGGAAGACAAAGAAGCAAGATGGGGAGTCTGTTATAGAACATGCACGCCGGGGAGAGACAGAAAGTGGGGAGCGGGGGTTTGTCGGGGTGGGGTGATGGCAGGGCCTACCCTGAGAAGCTCGTATTTGAATGGAGGTGAGCCGTGGGGCTCTCTGAATGCAGAATGTTCCAGTCAGAGGAAACAGTGATGGGGGAGCCTCTGCCAGTCTTTGGGAGGACCAGCAACTTCCAGGAGGCCGGTGTGGCTGGAACTGCGTGTTCCAGGGGGCGGAGGCCAGGGGCTGAGGTAGCAGAGGCACGGGGGGAGGTCAGGGTCCAGGGGACAGGAGCACAGAGTTGACCAGGGCCTTGTAGGCTGCAGTAAAGACTTTGGCTCTTGCTGTAAGAGAAAGGGGGAACACTGGTGGAGGGTTTTGAGTAGAGGAGTCACTTAATCTGACTTGTGTTTTCATGATCCCTGTGGTTGCTGTGCTGAGAACAGACATCAGGCTCGAGGGCAGAAGCGGGAGAACAGCTAGGAGGCTGCTGCAGTCCCTGGGGAGGGCTATGGGGCTGTAAAATTGGGAAGTAGCTCTGGCGGCGACCAGAAGTGGTTAGATCCCGGCTATGCTTTGCAGGTAGACCCAGTAGGAATCGCTGGTGGATTGGATGTGGGTGTGAGATTCTCCAAGGATTTGGGGCTGGGAGAACAGGACATTTGGAGGTTTGGTTTGGTTCCTCCAAGGGTTTTCTGAGCACCTGGTACTGTAGGCGCAGTGGGACTGCCCCTGCCCTGGGAGGCTCTGGAAACTGTTTATGGGGCAAGCACACAGCCTTTGGCTTCCGGACTCCCCTGGTGAGGGAATCCTGCATTTTAAGGCAAAGTTCTAGAAAGGACTTTGAGACACCTTCTCTTCTGTCACAAGTGGGAAAGTCTGTGACAGGCTGGAAATTTTAGCAGGAAGAACTGTTTAACTTTCTGTGAAAATGCTCATTTGCGCTTTTGGAATTATCAGTGGAAAGAGCTAGATCACTTTGACAGGCGAGTCTATAACCTATAACTCTCCCACTTGACTTGGGAATTTAAAGCTCAAAGAACATTCGGTGAGAAATAATAAACATTAGAACTCCCGCTACCCCTTTCTTCAGTAAGATGTTTTATATTTGGAGAGAAAAAAGCCAAAAGTTTTTCTTGATTGAAAAAAGATAAATTCCAATGTCCTTATTGATTAGTAGAGAGGGACCAGGGAAGTGGGGCTTTCGGGTAGAGCTTGTTCCCAGAGAAGCTAATGATGACTGTGTCTCAAGTACAAATTTCTGGTTCAAACTTGGCAGCTGATTGGACAGTAATTAGGCTTGGCTGGTGCCAGGTGGACATTTGAGAGCCCTCGGGAGGATTTCAGGGGTTAACTTGTTGAGTTTTTCTTTGGCTGGGTCTCCATAAATCCCTTTAATCTTTCCTTTCCCCAAATAAATCTCCTTAAATCCCTGCAATATCTCTCCTCTGCTTCTCCTCCTCTCTCCTCTGGGAGGGCTTAGGCTCAGGTCCAGCAGGGAATTGTCACACTACTGGTCAACTTGCCCGAGAGGGTGGCAGTCCCTGGACCTCACGCCTCCCTTCCTTATAGCATCTCAGGTTTCACGAGAATCCTCAGGGAGTCCAAAGCCCACTGGGGAGACGTTTCTTTAATTAATGAAGGAGCTGCTTCTAACTGGCCACCACAAGGCCTGGGGCCTGAGTCAACTGACCCCAGCTGCATTTTTGATTGCAGATGGCCGGTTCAGTGCTTATGTGGTCCAGGAGGACATGCGGACTCGGGGAAAGATGCCGACAGGATCTTCTCGGTGCATGGTGGTCATGCCCTTAGACTTTCTGTGGTGTGGAGATCACTTTTTCTTTGGGTTAGGTTTTTATTAGATCTCACTTGATTTTTTTTGGGGGGGGGTTTATTATGCAATGCATTGATTATTCAGGCTCCAGTTAGACCAAGGGTAACCTTCAAATGGACCAGATAGGCCAAGTTCATCCCATGACAGACCAAGTTCATCCCATGTCTTCACCTATCAGCTCTTTTCCTAGTATTTCAGCAGGACTCAAAAATTGGAGAGATTCTGCCTCTCGGTTAACACACCAAATCTTGAGGCTAAGACTTTAAGACGGCAGTTTACCGAGACTGGGTAGGGGAGAAATGATGTATAACAGGAAGGTAGTTCTATGCAGCCACTCATAGCTGTAGTCCCTGGACAGATTCCTTGATCTTTTTGAGTTAAGGGGGAAATAGAAAAGTTGCTGGCTTGTGGCATTGTTGTGAGGATTCAATGACGTATATGAGGTGCCTGACACATAATTGGGATTGAATATATAGTAACTGTCATCAGGCTATAGTTGCCTTTAGCAGCTGTGGGGACCACCCTTGGATGTTCTGGGTCAGAGCCAGTGGAAAAGAATGTCAGTATCTGTTGGAAATTGATTTTTGGAAGCTCTTGGTGTAAATAGCCAGGACGGTGCATATTTAACCTCCCAAAAAATTGATTTAAGAGACCATAAACAATTCTTCAGTCCGTGAGGGAAGAACAAGTGCCGATTGTTTTTCCCAGTACAGTGAGTAGCTAAGAAGGTGGGCTCGGAGGTTACATGGATACGAGTTCAAATCCTGGGTCCGCTACTTCCTAGCTATATAGCTTTGGGCAAATGATTTCACTGTTCTTAACCTCATGTCCTCATCTGTAAAACAGGGTGACTCTAGGACCCAAAATGAGGATTGTGGTGGAGATTAAATGAAGGTGCATGAGAACCACTTAGAACAGAGCAGGACACATGGGTACGTGCTCAGGAAATGCCAGCCCTCTGTCATTAATGGGTCCCTGTTCCTCAGAGGCCATTTGCACAGATTGGGAAGGCACATTCAGCCATTCAACATTTGCTCCCACCAGGTGGTGATTAGTTCATATAATGCTAGCATTACGCAGGAGATTCAGCCTGAAACCTCCTCTGGGCCAGCTCCCGTGCTGGAGTGACCTAGTTTGCCATATATCACAGGCTCAGCTTTGTGTCTTAGCACCTTTCCTGCACCCTGAGCCAATTTTTAAAAATCTGGCCCTCTCTATGTCAGTTCCGGCAAGAGCCTCTTCTAACAGCTGTGTCTTTCCTTCAGACTCAACATGCTGGAGGATCGCTGGGGTGTTTCTGCTTTGTTGCTTATTGGAAATAATGTTTTGATTTGATGACTCAAGTAACTTACTTACAATGTCTTACCATTATGGAGTTTCGTAGTTTAAACCCTATATGCACTGAATTAATTTTAACGTTAGAGTATTTAAAAATGGCAGCATGCATATGTATGTACCACAGAAGCATATGTAACCATTTATTTAGAGTATCCTTATGGGGGACTTTTGGATGGGAGGTTGGAGAAGATCTCAGAAGCTTTTAATTCCCCAGGTCACAGGATGTGAGTATAGCACTTCAGGAGCTGATTTCCAAATTGGGCATTATTTTTCATCTCGACCTGTCTGTTTTAGCCCTTTTGGTAGCCAAACAGTGTTCGCGGTCATGATTTATTGATACCTCTATAACAGGGTGAGCAGGCAAAGAAAAAGCCCCTCAAACGGAAAGCGGTCGATATTTCTGCTTGTTGAGAGGACCTTTCTCTGTCTTTCATGACCACAACACGGATCACTGGAATTGGTTTTACAATAAATTGGATTTGGTGCCGTAAATGGAATCCTAAAGATATCGTATTAAATAAAACCTCAGACAGTCCCTGCTTTTCAAGTGGCAGTCTTGCCTGCCTCCCTGCTCAATTCTGTCCCCTCCCACTAAAGCCCAGAGTGTCGTGAAAAGAAAAAGAAAAAAAAAAAAACCCAAACCTTTGTTGCTTTAGATAATTTTTGGTTGGAAGGAAGAGAAGAAGCTGTACAAAGCCAGGAGGTCTTGCGGAGTGACTGTCAGGCCAGTGTCCCCTGCCCCTAAATGTCTTCCCATATATGGGCTGATATGTCCTTAACCTTGAAAAAAAAATGACTACTTGAAATTTGCGTTAAGACTTAGGAAGCTGTCAATACCTTGAAACAGGTTGAGAGACTGCCTGTCATTTACTGTGTTAGTGATTTTAAGGAAAGTACTTTTTCTCTAACACTTAATTGACATTTGAATGGGAGACAGAGGGGAGAAGAGGTAATTCTGGTCCTGGAACTTTGGGGAAGCTCAAATGGGTCTTGACTGGGGAGTTGAGGGCGGAGTGAGGTGAGAAGGACTTCAGGGCCAGGCGAGACTGTTAACACCGCCTTAACTCAGCCATATCACGGACTCCATGATTAGGATCCTAATGACCATGAAAAATTTCACTTCTGTAAGAAAATATGCCTCGAATAACAGCAACAACAAAAACCTTTAAATGGACTTTTGGAACAGACCTTGCATATCAGTTGCAGACAGCCTATATTTGGCAATAATTGGTACAAGAATTGTATACTATTTGGATTCTTTTTGCCGGTGTTAGCGTGGTCAGTAAAAATGGAGTTTGTGGTGCCAGTAATGATAAAAATAAAACAGTGTTGGCTTTTAATGGCCCTGTCAGCTCCTTTGACAACAGGGTTATATTATAATAACACATATCTCCTATTTGAGTGTTTTTTTTTTCTTTTTTAAAAATCGTGGTAAAAAAAATCCATAAAATAAAATGTACCTTCTTGCCATTTTTATGTGTACAGTTCAGTGGCATTAAGTGTATTCACAGTGTTGTGCCGCTGTCACCACCATCCGTCTCCAGAACTTTTTCATCATCCTAAACCGTACCTCTGTCCCCGTGAAACAAGAACTCCCCCTTCTCGCCTCCCCCGGCCCCTAGCAACCACCGTTCTACTTTCTGTCTCTGAATATGACCACTCTAGAGGCCTTATATAAGTGAAATCATGCAATACAGTCGTCCCTTGGTACCTTTGGGGGTTCGGTTCCAGGACGCCCCCCCCAATACCGAAATTCACAGATGCTCAAGTCCGTTATATAAAATGGCATTATATTTGCATATAACCTGTGCATCCTCCCACATACTTTAAATCATCTCTAGGATACTTACAATGCCTAATACAATGCAAATGCTGCGTAAACAGTTGTTACACTGTATTGTTTAGGGAATAATGATGAGAAAAAAAGGTCTGTGCATGTTGAGTACAGATGCATTTTTTTCCCCCAAACATTTTCTATCCGTGGTTGGGCGAATCCACGGATCTGGAGCGTGCGGATAGGGAGGGCTGACTGTATTTGTCCTTTTGTGTCTGTCCTATTTCACTAAACATAATGCCTTCAAGGTTCATCCCATGTTGTAGCAGGTGTTAGAACTTCCTTCCTTTTTAAGGCTGAATGGTATTCATTGTATGGATAGACCATATTTTGTTTATCCACTCATCTGTTAATGGACGTGGGTTGCTTGTGCCTCTTGGCTCTTGGGAGTAATGCTGCTGTGAACATGGGTGCCCAGATCTCTCTTTTGAGACCCTGCTTTCAATTCTCCTGGGTATATACCCCGAAGTGGAATTGCTGGATCACATGGTAATTCTGTTTAATTTTTTGAGGACCCGCCATACTGTTTTCCATAGCCGCGTGGTGTTTTGCGGTTTGCAAAGTGGTTTTTACATCTGTAATTCCTTCTGACTCTTCGCTGTGAGTGAGCAGCAGTTATTGCCCTCATTTGACAGATAAGAAAATGGAGGGTCAGGGAAGTTAAATGGCTTAGGTGAGCTGGTTGCTAAGTGGCAGGTGGAGAATGAGGAGTCCTTCCGTCGCAGTTCGGTGCTGTAGCTCCTCTGTCAAGGCTGCTAAGAAGCTGGTTACTAGAGTCGGTGCAGTAGGGAACTACTGACTCATAATAAAAAGAAAAAGACCAAAACCTCTCCCTTATGTGGGTGGTAAGGAGGCCACAAGAGTCACTGTGTGCTGGTAAACCCAGCTGGGCTGATGTCACCTCCCCACGGTTTAGAAATCCACTTGCAAAATTCCTGAATTAGGTAGGCTCTCGTGGGCTGCTAGGAGGTCGCTCCAACATACCACCGAAGGAAGTAGAGGCCAGGAGATCTGAGTTTTACTCTTAGCCCTGCCGTTTAACACATTGACTGCCACACTAGAAAAAAAAATTGTGTTTTCCCTGGGGCCACAGTGTTTTATTAAAACAAAACGATCTTTTCTAACTTGTTAGTTTTTATTGTTTTCTGTGTGTGAGTTACATGCAGCGCAATCCGTGATTTTAGAATGAAACTGTCAATATTAATTGTAACAATAAGAACATCAACAGGTAAGATTTTCACGAACCAACTGCAGAGTTTTGCTTCATGAGGTCCCGGGCTCAGAATAAGCCTGAGTTAAATACAACTCTCATGGCAGTCAGTGTGTTAAGAATTGTGGAATTTTGGTTTTATTCTCTCTGAGTCTTGATGACTTTGTCAAATGGGGGTCATTATACCTGAATTACACCTGCTTACATTACAGCGTATTTATAAGTCCGGTGTGAGATACCCTATGTGTGCTGCTCGATATACATTTAATAGCAAGGCCTAATACAGACAGAAGGAGGTATCAGGTTAAATAGGTTAGAGCTTTAAAAGTATTTCTTTGTCATCAGTCTTAGTATCATGAAACTTAGCTATCGTTATTTGAAACTTAGCTATTGTTTTTGGGCGGGCTTCCCCTAGAAGTTGGGTCATAGTTGACCTTGAATCTGAAAGTATCAATGCAAACCCCAAAGTTTCATAGTATATTTTATCTGGCTCTATTCAGGTGTTGTTATGTTGTTTTCATTTTCGGTGTCGAAGCGATTGGTACCTTAAGAAAAACTTTTAAAAAATGATTAGGCAACATGTCTTCCTCATAGAGAATTTGAAAAAGATGCAAAAGTATAAGAAAGGTGATAGAATCAAGAGTTGGCTGGATGGATCCTAAGCAGTCAGTGCTTTCAGGGGGTGGGGAGAGCTCAGGGGAGACCCCAGAGGTCAGTGGTGTGAGTGGACCCATGGGGCTGGGGAGCTGTGGTTCTATACTAACTGGTATGGAAGTTATTTCAATATTTTACCAGCTGAGCCAGTGTGCAGGGGTTGAGAGTTGCTATGGATAGAGGGGTGGCCGTCTTTGTTGTGCACCACGGGTGTCAGACTTTAAGTATATCAGTATTTTGCGTTAGCTTGGCAGCGGTGCTGGTGGTGGTGGTGGCATTGCTTGGGGTGTCATGGTCACCATCTCTACCCTCACAGCCACTTCTAAACACATCCCCAGAGTCAGCAGCGGGACAGATCCTGGCGCCAGGATGAGACCCGACTCCGCAGACTTCCAGAGAGCTAATTATACATGTGAGAAAAAGGAGATAAAAAATATTCATACCCGAGTGTGGCTGCCACTCCCTGGTTAGGGTAAGACACAGGAAGCAGGCTTCTCAGTTGCTTCGTGACATAAAATAAATACTGTTACACGCACAGTCCCACCTTCTGCCAAAGTGGGGACACCAGAAACCTTCAAGCCAACCCCTCTTTAGAACACAGTCTTCAGAATCAACTCATTCTTGCGACGAGAAGGTGAAACCTTTCTAATGCAAGTGCAGATCACCTGGACCGGCTCTCTTGTTTTGTGGGCTGGGACACAGATGCATTGAGCTTCAGTGACCTGCTCGAGGTCCCAGGGTTAACCTCTACCACATCCAGACCTCTGGGCTTTGGCCAAGTCTCTTCCTGTTGTGTTATCTATAAGAATGTGGACGGCGAGTGTTAGGAAGCCCCTCGACACAGCGGCAACGTGGTGGTGGTGGGCAGAGAAGAAGCAGTCTGGGTCAGAAGGTGGCCCAGCCCAGCCACTGTCTCTACACGCCTTGATCCCTCGTGATTCCCTCCTTGGTGTTGGGAAATGAGCTCCTGAGGATGTGCGTGGAGAATTCAGACACTGATTCCACCGTTTTTTGTTTTCTTGATTTTAAATGTATCAGATATCATGGATTGAGAGTATGCCGCATGCCGGGCACTAAGAAGTGTTGGTAAACAAAATAGGGTTCTTGTCCTCAGGGAATTTTTGGGGGGAGACAGACGAGCAGGTAATCACGATTCGGTGTGATGGTGGTGTTGTCGGGAGGCGCACAGTATGGAAGCCGAGGAGAGGGGCACCTTGTCGGAACAGGGGCCTTGGGGACAGTGAGCCGGGCTGTTGCCTAAGAAAGTTCCAAAAGTCAGAAGTTGGGGGAAAGCAAGCGCCACGCATACTCACCATTAAATTGGTACTAATTGATCAACACGTAAGTGCACCTATCGTGGTAACATTCATCCGGTGTCGGGCAGATGGCGGGGGAGGAGGGAATGGGTACATTCACACCTAATGGGTGTGGTGCGCACCAGCTGGGGGATGGACATGCTTGAAGCTCTGACTCAGGCGGGGCAAAGGCAATATATGTAACCTAAACATTTGTACCCCTGTAATATTCTAAAATTTAAAAAAGTCGGAAGTTGGAATAACTTAGCATTCCTCAGGGAGTATTTAATGAGCTGCTGTGTGCCAAAGAGAATGCTGGCTTCTGCGAGTAACATAAAGGAACATATAGTTTAAAAAATAATAGCAAACGTGTATCGAGCACTTAGCAGGTGCTACATACTGTGGCAAGTACAATACAGTGATGTGCTGCATGATAATGCTTTGGTCAGTGATATTTAGATGGCATATAGGACAGTGGTCCTGTAAGATCATAATTGAGCCGAAGAATTCCTATTGCTTGGTGACATTGTAGCCGTCATAATGTCCTAGTGCAACTCGTCACTCGAGTATCCGTGGTGATGCTGGTGGAAGCACACCAGTCGTACAAAACCATAGCCCATCAAATTATGCACAGTACGTACTTGATAATAAACCACTGTTCCTGGTTTATGCATTTACTAGACTATACTTTTTATCGTTATTTTACAGTGTACTCTTTCTATTTATTTAAGAAAAAAGTTAAAACAACCTCAGGCAGGTCCTTCAGGAGCTATTCCAGAAGATAAGGATATAAAGAAAGAAAACATTTTTGTCCAGCTGTAAAATGTGTTTCTGTTTTAAGCTAAATGTTATTACAAAAGAGTCAAGAAGTTAAAAAAATAAGTTTATAAAGTAGAAACGTTACAATAAGCTGAAGTTAATTTATTATTGAAAAAAGGAAAAAATATTTTGAATAAGTGCCGGGTAGCCTAAGTGCCCAGTGTTGATGAAGTCGACAACAGTGTACAGTAATGGCCCAGCCTGGGCCTTCCCATTCACTCAGGCTCACTGTCTCACCCAGAACAACTTCCGGTCCTGCAAGCTCCGTTCATGGTATGTTCCCTACATAGGTGTACCATCCGTATTTTTACTGTACCTTTTCTTTGTTTAGATATATTTAGATACACAAATTCTTTCCTTTGTGTTACAGTATGGTAACATGCTGCATAGGTTTGTAGCCTGGATCAACGGGCTGTACCATATAGCTTAGATGTGTGGCAGACCATAGCATCTAGGTTCGTGTAAGTACATGCTACAATGTTTGCACAATGACAAAATTGCCTAACGATGCATTTCTTAGAACGTGTCCACATCGTTAAGTGACACGTGACTGTATTTTACATGAATTTTCCTGTTAAATCCCCATAGCAGTTCAATAAAATAGATACTGTTGTTACCACCGTTTTGAGAAAATTTGACGTGTACCCATATCCGAGCCGTGCAGAGCAGCGATTGGTAAGTGATATGAACGTGGCGTGAAGTGTTTTAGGGGTTCATAGGGGGTAGAAGTAATTTTTAACAGAATAGATGAAGGTGAATTGTGAGAGCTGGTAACTGAATTATTTTTCTGATAGACCTTCTTAAGTGATCCACTTCCGGGATGGCCGTCCCGTATCCATTTAACAAATGTTGGTTGAGCGCTTGCGCAGGGCCATTGCTGAGCCAACGGGGGCTTCAGTGGCAGATGAGAGATGTGGTCCTCTTCTTCTAATCTCGGTGTCCTTACTCATGTAGCGTCTCCTGTTTCCAGAGCCTTCCCATTGATTCTTCAGGGCCAACTTAAGTCTGATCCCCACCATCAAGTGTCCCCAGACCCGTACGGCCCACCTCGGGCCTCTCTGCCTTTATTCCTTCAACCTTAGATACGTACTCCTGAGGGTCACTTGTTCTCTGTTTTTCTTTTGTGACTGTTACCCCTCTGATGCAACTGAAAGCTCCATCAGAGCAAGGGATATTTTCTTGCACGTGATATCTTACACATGATTTCCCCAAATACCTAGCACGCTGAGTAATGGATGGAGAGTTTGTTTAGTTCCGTTTAAAAAAATCCTGAGTACTGGAATTGTCTCTGCGGTGGCTTAGGGAGCTTGCTTTTCTAAATGTTTTTGTTACTGATAAGTTCTTGAGAACGTTTCCCCCATATTTTCTTTCTCTGGTTTTCGTCTCTCTAAATTGTCGCCCGTTTTCCAAGTGAGGATTACTCACTGCATGCATTAGCTGCGGCAAGTTTCTAATCTGTGGAGCTTTGTCTTGTCCTCCCACTGCGTCCTCATGGGCCCTTTCTCCGGGCTGCCGTTGGGGCTGTGCTCGGAGAAAGCAGACAAGGTGTAAGAGAAATGTCACTGGGATGTGGATTTAGCGCTGCTGTTGCTCTGAAATAGATTCTTCCTCAATAACATGACCCACAGCTGAATGTAAATGACATTTGGCTTATTAAACGCTTCTCTTAGTTGGGTAGCCAAGGCTGGCTGTGTCCTAGGGTGTCCCATGAACACTGTTATTCTATTATTTTCCTTTTTGGAGTTTCCTCCTTTCAAACATGGCTTGTTGCATGCAGTCTTGAGATTATTCATGGAAGCAGTGTGTATTTGGCTTTTTTCATTGTTTTATGCTCACAGATTGGGCCATTGAAGAGTTCTGTGACTTTATGTCTGTGTGCCGATTTGTCTAGAACTAGAGGGTGCTACCTTGGCTCGCATTGTTTTTCTTCAGAAGATGCGATGTCTGTGGAACTGAAGGTGGGATGAGACATTTCTGGATGTTTATAGTTAGTACGTGCTGATGTTTCTTTCCTTCAGAATTGAACACATCTTTGTCTCGAAGTCCCAGACTCACGGACTCTGAAGTAAAAGTCATGTCCTTGCTCTTGGGACCTGGGCCAGATGCAACATCCCTTTTGCCAACATCTGTTTTCTGTGTGTAACACATTTTCTGAGGAGGTTGCCAGGGCTGGTGTTCGTGAGAAGGTGTGGAGGTGGTTTGATAAAGATAGTGCAGCCACCGGTATTTGAATATCTGCCACCGCCAGCCACTTCCCTAGACACTTGACCACTTGACGGGTCATTTAATCGACCCACACCCCTGTGGATTAAGTATTGACAGGTGAGAAGAACTGACTGGCCTCAGGTCACATGACTAATTGGAATAAGTCGCAGGGCAGGGATTTGAACTTAGATCTAAAGAAGCTTCTGGAAGGCTCACAGCTGACTCACTCAGGGCAGACTTTTCCAGAACAGGCCTTCACTCCTCCTCCAGGTATGTCCTGGGAAGCTCCACACTGGTGTGGTCTACGGGTGGCGGCAGGAGAACTTGTGCTGTTAGTATTGAGTGTCCAGCAGTTTGAGATTCAGATTTTGCACATGTTAGTTGTGGAGAAGCACCCAACACGTGCATCGGAGTGCCCAGGCCATTTCACATGCTGGGAGGTCTCATTCCTCAGGAGTCCAGTGTGATCTCTGGGGACCGAGACACAGATCCCTTCTGGGGCCAGCTCCATGGGCGTTCGACCTGCACAGCTGCACGGGGGTCCCACGTGCAAAGGGTCCCACGCTTCATCTGATGCCCTGCGCTCTCCATCCTGAAATGCTTGTTAGTACATTTTGGACAAAGGTACCCCCATTTTCATTTTGCACTGGGGCCCCCAAATCATGTACCTGGTCCTGATCCCTTTTCATTATAAAACTGTCCTCACCCCTCCTTTCAGCCTCATATCAAAGGCATTTTAGTGACTGACTAAAATTTTCTTAGTGTTATTGGTCAAAAAAGTCCACTGAACACTAGAGTTTATTGGATACTTGGAGGAGTCTTCTCTCGTGAGAGCTCTACCCAGGTATGAGCATGTATTTTTTTTAGTATATCAAAAAAATCTCTGAGGCATTATTTTGCAAAAATTTGAGGTGTTCCTAGAATGCTGTGACCTGCAGGCTTTCTTAGCTAGTGGGTGTCATGAGTAGATCTGGTCTCTGGGTGGATACACACTGTCTAGGCCTGAATCTCAGCTTTGCTATTTACCAGACATCTGTGTGCATAATGCTGCAGCTCCGTTTGTAATTCATAAAATGAGGATAATAATAGTATACATTGTATAGGGTTGTGATGAGGTTTCCATGAGATAAAACATGTGAAGTTTTTTTGTTTGTTGGTTGGTTGTTTAATGCCTGGTGTTTATTAAGTGCTCAATAAAGGTTAGCTACAATCACTTAATTTTAGGCCAACTTTTGATATTCAGATTCATGGCCAAATACGGTACCTCTAACTCCTGGCTAGCTATCTTTCAAAAATGTGATATAAAGTAGGTAGATCAGTGTAACTCCTTTAGGAGAGCTTACAAAACAAAGGGGGTGTTGTTTTGAGATGTCACTTTGCATATGAAGGAGCAGAGATTGCTAACTTTCCTAATAATTAATAAAGTCAAGGCATAACTGGAAACATTTAATATTTGGTATGTCAGGTTGAAAAGACACAAGAAAATCGTTCAGCACACACACACACACACACACACACATACAAAAATCTATTACATTATTGGTCTTACGGGGAAAAAAAATGAAAAGATATGAGCTTTCCTGTACTCAAGGAGCAATTAGAAGGGACCCTTTCCTGGTACTTTCTATGAGGTCCAGCAGAGCTAGAAAAAAAGAAGACATTTGCTCATGTGTTTTCCTCTCTCCTCTGATGTTTACAATTCGTGGGCCGTGTACTTGCAGGGCTGGGGGCTCTCCTTGCAAGAAGGGCTGGCAGAGGGTACAAGTGAAAAATACGCGAATGTTCGGCCTGGCTAAGCATATGTAGGTGGAAACGGAGGAAAGTGGAAGCATCTCTGATTGAGCACGAGCTGAAACCCTTTTTTCCTTGGGTCCGGATCTTGCAGAGCAATTATTGTGACACCGTTTCAGCTCCCAATTAAGAGGATCAATGACTTTAAATGTGAGAGTAGAGGTTTGCAATGCTGTAAGGAATCGGTCGCGCTTGCAGCCTGTTTTATGTAATAATTGTTCAGATTGACAACAGAAAGGAGGCTAGAAAAAAATCCCTCCTTTTATGAAGCAGAGAACGTAATGGCTGTTTGGTTTTTGTGATTGTTGCCCTTATAAAATGGAATGATGCTGCCACCCGAGTCAATATATGTTTAAGAGCATCTCTCAACTAATTAAGGCTCACATACTCAGTAATGATATAATTGGCTAGTTGGCCCTTTATCCATTTCTTTCGCGTTCAAACGAACGGTTTGAGGTCCGGATGAAAACAATGAGAAGTATATGTCCGTGTGAAGTAGCTCGTGCGTTTTATGAATCTCTTCCATTTTGAGTTATTCGAAAGCCTTCCTTTTCTCTTTATTAGAAGTAAAAAGGAGGTTGACGTGAAAAGAAGAACTGGCTGTGCCTTGAAAATAATAGTAAAAGAAGGTCAGTTTTGTACATACATTGAGTGCTAACAATGGGCCCAGCACCCTATGAAGTTGCAGAATGAATAATGCTCCCTTCCTGGGGTTAGGTCACAGCTAACCCTAGGATTTGGGCAATTGAATTTGAATCCCATGAAGAGAAATCTTGGGTAGCGTTTCTTAAAAAACGGAAGTTAGGATGAACCAGAAATACATTAGGCTTTATTGTGTTACATAACATTTCTTTCTTTCTTTTTTTTTTTTAGAGATGGGGTCTTGCTCTGTGACCCAGGCTAGAGTGCAGTGGTACAATCATAGCTTACTGCAGCCTCAAACTCCTGGTTCAGGGGATCCTCCTGCCTCAGCCTCCTGAGTAGCTGGGACTACAGGCATGAGCCCTTGCACCCGGCATGTCATTTCTGAAGTTTCCTTGGTAACCAGGCTTAACAGAGGGGATGCATGATCCAGTCTTCACTTTGCTTTGAGCAGATATACAGACACTTTGGACTTGCAAGTTTCAGAATATGGAGACCGGAGAGGGCCTTGTGAACATCTTGTTCTTGATCAGGTTAAGAATCAGCAGAGGCCTGTGTGGTCCTAGGGTCAGCTGGGTGCCTTCCCTGGGACCACACAGCAAGTGGGTGGCAGATTCAATCCACATTCTGCGACTTTTTCTGTGCAGGGTGCTTCCATTGTTGCCAGGGATTTCAGATGCTGAACTTCTTTAGGGGACAGAAATGCACTTAGATTCTTCTTCGTCATGAGTGAAATGATTTAAATCTTTCTTCTTTTTGCCCTGTTCTTGGTGGTTTTTCACCAGCCCATTCGGGGAGGTAGTTCAGTGTAGTCACTGGGAGTCCCTGTCTCAGGCTGTTCTGAGAATGACATGAACTAACAGAAGTGACATTCTCAGCACCATGCCTATCTCAGAGCAGACACTCGGTCCCTCAGCCCTGATTGTCGGGAGCTGCTTGCTATGGTCCCTGGCCTTCCCATCCAGGGGGACTGGTTTTCCTTCTGGACACCATGTTTAGGGGGAACTTCTATCTGCTACATGATTATACGGTTTATTTTTGTTGTTGCTTGATGATTTTAGTTGTTGATTAGTGGCTTACATTATGAAATATCCGTGTGTGCGCGCACGTGTCTGTGTCCTACTTTCAGACAATTGACGTTTTGTACTGGCTTAATTCAATTTTGTGGTGTCTGTTAGAAAGTCCACGGTTCAGCTAAGCCCAGCACCAGAAACATGAGAGGTGTCCAGGCCATGATTATGGAATGACCCCAACTGAGCAAAAAAAAAAAAAAAAAAAACCTGCTACAAAGTGTATGAAACCCCTGTAGCGGGGTCAGAGATCACCTCCGACCCCCTTGGGCTCTTAGGTGGGATCTTTGGGTGGATCTAGAAGCAAATTGACAGCAGGCAAGTGAACAAGAGAAAAACACACACATTTTATGCATTTTACATGTATGTAGGGATGCTCACAAGAGAATGACGTCCGAAGAAGCGGCCAAGCCAAGATGCTTTTATACTTTTCAGACAAATAATAAATTTGAGAAGAAATGAGAGGACCAAGAAAATCTGAGTGGGGCGGTCAATTTTCTAGGGGAGTCACTAGGAGATATACGGGGGTATAGAACTAGTGGGAGACAGGGGTCCCTCGTTAAGTGTGTTTATTCAGGTGCATTGCAGATCCCAGGTCCCAGTCCCCGGTGATGAGGGCTGTTTCCCTGCTCTGTGTGGAGAGGGCCCCTCCCAGAGAAATCTTCATGGCTTGCTCCCTGCAGAAGACGACATCTCAGCTCGCCCTTTGTGAAACCATTAATGCAATTTCTCCAGTGTTTGCAACTTGAAATAAGCAATATACCAACCCGGCATATTTGGGAATGGCACGCCCTCCACTCCTTCACCCTGTTCTGTTTTTTTTTCATATGACCAGTTATAGAGCAAGGGTCCCTCATTTCTTCCTGCTTGCCAACATGCTGCTAACCTTTTGGAGACAGGAACTTTTGTGAGGTGCCTATTAATTTTCACAGCCAGGAAAATATATTGTCTTTCGACTCATTCTCAAGTTTTCCTGAGAAGACAATGCAAATTGCTCAGAATTGATTGCACAGTCTGAGTTCTCTGACGGTTGTGGTGAGGCGCACTGCATTCACCTTGGAAGTCTGGGCTGTCTTCATTGTCTTGTTAATTGGAAGATTCCAGATGTGCCAATCAGCCTGCACCAGGAGCATGTTAAATCGGTGGAAACGATGAGTCCGGCAGTGCCGTTGCCCAGTTAGTTTTCAGGTGACTGGGGGATGTAAAGTAAGAGTAAGACTTTTTAAAAGAAAAAAACTGTTTTTCTATGTTCTTATGACACTTTTGACAACCGGTGTGTGGGTTTTTCCACACCAACCAATTCTCCGACTCCCCAGACACCCACTGTGTGTCCTACGGTTGGTTCAATTCTGACACTGATTAGCTGTAGTTAGCGCAGACCCCTCAGTCCCGCAAGACGGTCCCCACTTCAGACACCACTCACAAGCCCCAGGCTGTGTCCTGTGCTTGTGATCAACTGCCTATAATTTGGGGGTTCTCATGGCCCCATCTTCAGGTTGGATAATTTGCTATGATGGCTCACAGAACTCAGGGAAACACGTTTACCAGTTTCTTATGGCAGATGCGAAAGAGGATACAGGTGAATAGCCAGATGAAGAGGTCCACAGGGTCTGGAAGGGTCCCGAGGGCAGGGCCTTTTGTCCCCGCGGAGTTGGGGAGGCGCCACCCTGCTGGCACGTGGGTGTATTCACCAACCGTGAAGGTCTCAGAACCCCGTCATGCAGGGTTTTTAATGAAGTTGCCATTACATAGGCCTGATTGATTAAGTCTCTGGCCATTGGTGATCAACTTGATCAACGGTCCCTCTCCCCTCCCTGGAGGATTGGGGATGGGGCCGAGAGTTCCAACCCTCATCCCATGGTTGATTCCTCTGGCAACAAGCCCCCATCCTGAAGCTATCTAGGGGACACCAGTCATCATTCCAAGGATCTTAGAGACCCTTGTGTCAAAACTGGGGATGAAGATCAAATATTATAACAAAAGATGCTCACTCCTGTCACTCAGGAACTTACAGAATTTACAAGCTCTGTGCCAGGAACTGAGGACAGAGGACAAGTATATATTAATATTTATTATACCACATGTTTAGTTCATTGGCTTTTGTCCTCACTTACTGTATAGCAAAATGACATAATCAAATAATGTCATTTTGTTCAATATCATTTCATAATAACATTGATGGAAAGAATTGGTTTTGTTATATGTGATTTTGCTTAAAGTCTCAGTTTCCAAGAACCTATGGATGTTGTTAAGTGAGGACTTAATGGTACCGCCATTCAAGGAAAACAGGCAAACAGGAGCTAATATTTGGCATTTAGCAGTAAAAACCATGTTTTAGAATGTATTCCAAGCCTCTCACTGTGTAATAAGCCCCATCTGCACTTTTTGTCTCTGCCATATCCTGTAGTGATGATGTGTCAAATTCTTGGGGTAGGCATTTGTTTATACTAGACTATAGGCTACTTGTGGATGAGCCTGACACACCTTCTCGTAACTTACATAGGATCTTGCACGTGAAATGCTTAGAAATGAAAGGTACAATGGTCTGTTTACCAGCATACTTAGGCACAAAAATACTAATATTGTTTAGAAAGATTTTTAGCCACAAAAGTTTGAAAACCAGAAGTTAGAATGGACTACCCCACTTCCTGAATGGTATAGTTGAAACATACTACGACTACCAGTAATAACATCACCTGCTGTGTTCCTTCCAGGCACTTTGTGAATAATATATCATTTAATCTTCCCAACATTCCTGCAAGATGGTAGTGTATTTGGTTTGTTTGTTTGATTTTTAGTGTTGGTGCATAGTGGATCTTGTCCAAGGATGCACAGCTAGTCATGGAAAGAACTGGGATTTGAAGCCAGGGCTTTTAAAGTCCAGATGTTTCCCCTACACCTCTGTATATGTATCTTGACTAACCAAAACATTGCTCCAACATAATTTGTTTAGAGGGTCAAACTGCACAATCCAGGTTTCAGGGTGTAGTTTTTTTTATCTAAAGTATTTAGTATGGCTAAATAATCAAATTGGGTAACTCTCAAATCTCTCTTTGTGTTAGGATTTACAGGTTTAAAAATAATTATAATAGATCTTTCCAAATATTTTTTTAGTTACCATAAAGAGCCTTTTGTGGTAGAACTAATTTTGGTGAGCAACAGAATGAGAACACAGGGAACGTCCAAGCAGGAAAATTGATACAGAATTTTAAAACATGCTCAGAAGAATAAAGTCTTCCTTTAAGCGGTGGATCGAGTGGCTGGTAACTGGGAGAAATGTCAAATTGACATTAATGCCCATCGCTTGGACTTTATATGAGCCGATGTTTATTTCACCAGACACAGACGTTGGCTTTTATTAACTAGGTGCATATCAACTCTTCTTGAACTTCAGAAACACTCGAGCATGTCACTGTAACTTCCCTGCCTAGTACAAGTACAAAGAGTGTTGATATTCTGTTAGAGAAATCAGTGTTGAGGAAGTTGGGCATTGGGAAATAGCCATATTTAAGGTTCTCTTATGAACGGTTATAACACTGAAATAGTCTTTTTAAAAGGCTTTAAAACAAATAGTTTTAAGAATTCTACTCACAGAGCTAACATCCTGCTTCACGGTGAAAGAATGAATGTTTTCCCCTAAGATCAGGAGCAACAGGAGGATGTCTGCTCTCATCACTTCCATTTGACTTTGCAGTGGAGGATCTAGCCAGGGTAGTTAGGAAATGAAATAAGAGGTATGCAGATTGTAAGGGAAGGAGTAAAGCTATCTCTGTTTGCAGATGATGATGATCCTGTAGGAGAAAATCCTAAGAAAGCAACTAAATAACTATTAGATTTAATAAATGAGTTCATCAAGGCTGCAAGGTACAAGATCAATATACAAAAATCAATTATATTAATATAGCTATATGCTAGCAAGGAATAATCCAAAAATGAAATTAAGGAAACAATTCCATTTATAATAGCATCAACAAGAATAAAATATTCAGGAGTAAATTTAACCAAACAAGCACAAGACTCGTACACTGCAAACTATACAACATCATTGAAAGGAATTAATGAAGACCTAAATAAATGGAAAAGCATCCTGTGTCTGTGAGATAGAAGACTTAATATTGTCTTCTATGGGATAGAAGACAAAGTTGGAGGACTCACAACTTGATTTCCAAACTTATTACAAAGCTACAGTAATCTAGACAGCATGGTTCTGGCATAAAGACATACACATACATAGATAATGGACTAGAATTGAGAGTCCAGAAGTAAACTCTCACATTTATGGTCTATTGATTTTTGACAAGGGTGCTAAGATAATTCAATGGGGGAAAGAATAGTCTTGTCAATAAATAGTGCTGGGACAACTAGATATTTACATGCAAAAAAAAAAAAACAGACCTAAATATAAGAGCTAAAACTATAAAACTCTTAGAAAATGTAGGCATAAATTCTCACACCTTGAAAGCACAAAGACATAGGTAAATTAGATTTCATCAAAATTAAAAATTTTTGTTCATCAAAGGATACCATCAAGACAATGAAAAGAAAACCCACAGAATGGCAGATTTATTTTTGAAAATCTGATAAAGGGCGTGAATCTAAAATACGTTAAAAACTCTTATAGCTCAATAATTTAAAAATAGGCCAATTAAAAGTGGGCAAAGGATTTGAATGGGCATTTCTCCCAAGAAGAGATAGAAATGGCCAATAATCACATGAAAAGATGCTCAGTATCATTAACCATAAGGGAAATGCAAATCAAGATTGCAAGGAGATAGCGCTTCACATCCACTAGGACGACTATAATAAAAAGATAGGTAATAACAAGTGTTGGCAAAGATGTAGAGAAATTAGAAATCTGATACATACTGGTGGGAATGTAAAATGGTGCAGCTACTTTGGAAAACAGGCTGTAAGTTTCCTGAAAGTTTCAACGTAAAGTTACCCTATGAGCCAGCAATTCTACTCCTAGGTATATACCCAAGAGAAATGAAATTATGTGTCCACACAAAAACTTGCACATGAATGTTCATAGCAGCATTATTCATGGCAGCCAAAGGGTGGAAACAACCTATATGTTCATCAATGGATGAATAGAAAAACAAAGTATAGTGTATCTATTCAATGATACCCTATTTGGCCATAAAAAGGAATTAAGTGCCGACATATGATACAACTCAAAGTTGAACCTTGAAAACATTTTGCTAAGTGAAAGAAGCCAGTCACAAAAAACTACATATTGTATGATGCCATTTATTTAAAATATCCAGATTTGACAAATCTGTAGAGACAGAAAGTATTAATAGATCAGTGGTTGCCTAAGGCTGGGGGGTGGGGAATAGTTGAAGAGAAATGGAGAATGACTAATAAAAGGTATGTGGATTTTTTTGGCGGCTGTGGTGGAGGATGATGAACATGTTCCAAAATCGATTGTGGTACTTATTGCACAAGTCTGTGACTATACTAAAAACCATGGAGTTGTATACTTAAATTGGTGAGTTGTAGATTATGTCTCAATTAAGCTTTTTTTTAAATTTCAGCATATTATAGAGGTACAAATGTTTAGGTTACATATATTGCCCTTGCCTCCCCCACCAAGTCAGAGTTTCAAGCGTGTCCATCCCCCAGACGGTGCACATCGCACTCGTCATGTATGTATATACACCCATCTCCTCCTCCTTCCTCCCATCTGCCCGACACCCAATGAATATTATTCCTGTATGTGCACTTAGGTGTTGATCAGTTAAAACCAATTTGATGGTGAGTACATGTGGTGCTTATTTTTCCATTCTTGGGATACTTCACTTAGTAGAATGGGTTCCAGCTCCATCCAGGAGAATATAAGAGGCGCTTTGTCACCATTGTTTCTTAAAGCTGAATAGTACTCCATGGTATACATATACCACATTTTATTAATCCACTCATGTATTGATGGGCACTTGGGTTGTTTCCACATCTTTGCAATTGTGAATTGTGCTGCTATAAACATTTGAGTGCAGATGTCTTTTTTATAGTATGTCTTTTGTTCTTTTGGGTAGATGCCCAGTAATGGGATTGCTGGATCAAATGGTAGATCTACTTGTTCAATTAAGCTTTTACAAAAAAAAGAGAAATCTACCTACCTCGCTCCCTACCTATCTATGCACTAGTATTTCCTATGGTAATTGAAAGTTGAAACAACTCATTGAATAATGTAAAATTTATAAAATAAATTTTGACCCATCGATATAATAGCATTCTCTGCAGGCTTTAAATTGTTATGCAGAGTATTTTTTAAGGACATTGGTAAATGATATACATGAAACGTTTCATGTAAAAAATAAGCTATCAAATAATACGATCCCAATTTTGTGGAAGAACATTGGTAATTATATGCACAGGGAGAGGGCTTGGAACTGTGTACACCCTTAATATTAACAGTAGTCATCTCAAGGTGTTGAAATGACAGGTGACTTTAATTTTCTCCTTGCCTTGCTGCATTTCCTAGATTTTCCATATAAATTAGTTAGCAGAAAAAGAAGTTTTAAGTAAAATTTACATACGCTAGAATGTTTTAATACTTTAATAATAATAATGTAGAACGAAGAAGGTAACTATACCCTCACATATTTTGTTTTACAATTATTGCTAATCTCCGAATAGTGACATCTTCCATGTGTTAACACACACGCACAAATGCACACATACATAACTTTTATCGAGAGCTTGAAAAAAATATATATAGACATTGTAAACTCTTAATGAAAGTTATAAT
Source organism: Indri indri (assembly GCA_004363605.1). Classification (NCBI taxonomy): domain Eukaryota; kingdom Metazoa; phylum Chordata; class Mammalia; order Primates; family Indriidae; genus Indri; species Indri indri. The sequence continues at coordinate 33,479 of RJWJ010007688.1, read as the reverse complement.
ATACGTATATCATTATGTCATCGTAATTGCTCAGTAAGTGCTAGCTATCCTCTCTTGGAATGGAAGTTCTGAAATATTTTAATTTGTTTTTAAAAACGAGGCTGTAAAGCCATCTCTCTCTCCCACTGCCACCCCCACCCCAAACTCAAGTTGGTCTCCTGGGTGAGTGAGCAGGTGGAGCCTGTCGTGGGAGGGAAGAAACCTCTCCTTCTTCCCCGAGCTCCCCTCTGTAGACATCACGCCGGCCCAGGCCTCTCTGCTCCTGCTGCCTGTGGCTGGAGGTGATTCCTAGAGGGGTGATTCTCAGGAGATGCCCAATATTTTCTCCAGAAATGTCTTCCCTGGAGAAGCCATCTTCCCCCAGTGGTCCCTTCACTGATGTTTGGGGAGACAGTTTTGAGCTTCTAGGGTGTTTTCTCCTCCGCTTTGGGAGGAGGAGAATTCCGAGCCCTTGTTACTGTAGAATTTGATCTGATTCTGCTTTGAAACTTACGAGTTTTCTCACTTCCAGCTCCCCCCGACTCCAGACTCCAGCTCCTAGATGCTCTGTCTGCAAATAACGGTGTCAAGTAAAATGAGTTAAGAGCAGAGGAGAAAAAGGCCTGGGACTATGTTGGTGTGCCCTCTTTCCCCAGGATATGAGTTTGGCAGTCTGAGTGTTTGTCAGCTCTGTTGGGGGTTGTTAGGATGACTTGCATGTCTGCCGATTGCAGAGGTTAAAAGCAAAAGCCCAAACACACCTTTTAAATTAATAAATTCTTAAAAATACGTGGCTGGAAGGCTTCTGCGGTGCTCATAGACAGCTGTGTGATCACTTGGGGCTAGAGACTCTGACGATTTTTCAGAGACACCATGTGGTAACGTGAGGTTTGTCTGCTATGCAAAGAAAAACATCACGGCGCACTTAGGAAGTCACGAGATGTGGCATGAATGTGATTTTGTTACCACGCCTCTCTGGAGGCACATCGCGCTGTTCTAGAAAGCCTGTTGTTGGAGGAAAATACTTGATGAGCCTTGGGTGAAGGCCAGGCTTGCGATTTTACTTGCGGAGCACGTTGTCATGAGGTCTGCACGATTTACAACCTGGGGCTGATGGAGATGCGGCCACACGCCAGGGAAGGTTCTTCCTGTCCCGTGGGTTTGTCCTGGGAAAGGGGGCAGGGTGGGCTGACTGTGTGTGGCCGTTGGCTTCTGCTTAGAGAGAGGCTGAGTACTCGGGTTTCTGGTGATTCACTGACAGCTCCAGTTTTAAGTGTTCCACATGCTAGGGTGGCATCGGAGTGTGTGGTCAGTTACTGCTTAAACTCTACGCGGAGGTGGCTGAGGGGCTGGGGTGGCGGTGGTTGGTTGGTGGCATGTGGGTTCCACGCGGTGCCAGCCCCGGGTCTGTGCCTAGACTGAGTCTTATGTTCTCCCCACTGCTCTTGGGACGCGCTCTTTGGGATGTCACAGACTCTGGGAACATCCTGACACTACTCCACTTGGAGGTGCGAGGCCAGAGGCATCTTCTTCAGGGTTCAAGGAGAGATGCTGAGCCTTTGCCCAGCGTCACGGGGATGCGGGCTTGGAGCAGCCTAGAGGCTTCATCCAGGCCCGAGTGAGAACGTGACCTAGTTATTGTGCCTCCCAGCACTCTGGCAGAATAACCAGACCTTGCTTCCTCCCCTACTAACAGCAAGAAGAATTCCGCTGAGCCTCTTGGAGGCTGGAGGGCCGGTTTTAGTAACGTGCCCTTTCCTGGTTGGCGACTGTCCAGTCATTTCGGGTGAGTGTTAATGGCCATGAGCTTGAAAGTTTTATTTATAAGGAAACTTCTTCTTTTGACACTGTGTCCTTGTCAACTACTATCTGTCTGAAGGTGCTTTCTTTTGGGGGAAGAGCACTGAGAGCAAGGTGGTCACAAAATCTGTGACTTTGGATTGTCACCTGATATATATATTTTTTAATGCTTTCCGTTTGGATTTAGGTCAAGGGAGGGTGAATTCAGCACAGGCAATTGTAGAAGATCTCCTTGAGCCTCAAAGAGAAGGTCACGTTAGCCCTATCCATGGCGTGAACCACCCCTCCAGGCAAGGGGAGTTTAGCTTTTGGAGGTGGTCTTGGGTGGATGTTCATTTTGGGGCATGTGTGTGACCAGCAGGCTGCTCTGGAGGGATAAGTCATGCGTCTACCGTATTTTACCTTTTATAAAGCACATGCACTGCCTCCGTCCATCTTCAAGGCTGATGCAGAATTTTCATAGTCTGTTTGGTGGCTATTTGCACCAAGTGGCTGAAAATGTATAAAGTGGTTCCGTCTCTGTTTGATTCAGCGTGGAAGGGATTTCTCTTCTAAGTAGAAGTCTAAAGACTTTGTGTATGTATCTATGTCTACATCTGTCTCTCTATAGCTTTATCCCCTTGTTTCACAGAGGTAAAATAGGCACAGGAAGTTAAGCATGTTACTTGGGATCATACAACTAGTTAGGGACAGAACAGAGTCCAGTACCAAGGGCAAAACCCAAACAAGGGAGTCGGCCCGGTTGGGAGTTCTCAAGACTGCGTGTATTTGTGCCTTTGCGATCTCTCAGTTCCCCTATGGGCATTTCAGGGGAGAGCAGAAGCCTCTAGTCTGATGTGTGAATGACATATGAAGGAAGGGGAGCCCAGAGGGGTTAAGGAACTTGCCTGAGGTCACACAGCTACTGAATTGCTGGTCCTGGTTGAAATGCAGGCCTGGATGTCCCCATGGAGCAATCCTGTGGCCCACTAGAGTCAGAATGTTCTTAGGGCTCAGCATAGGTGAATATAGGATGCTGTACATGACCTGGGCTTTGTAAATCAAATCGGTGGGATTCAGTGTGGGGTTGACTGATGTGTCCGGAGTTTGGGAAGGGGTCCTAGTTCAGTTCTGGGCAACAGCAGAACCCATGTGCTGGGTCAGCACTGTCTTCTGTCAAGAGTGAGGAAACCCTTTTCTCAGGCAACAGTGTGTTGGCTTCCTAGTCTTTTGGCCATAAGGAGTATGCGGGAAAGATTGAACTTCTGTTTTTGGTAGATTTTCCCTCGATTCTTGTTATTCTCAGTACAAAATAAAATACTTTAAGTCAGTTTGGAGCGCTGGGGACAAGCTGTGTGTGTACTTTTCTCTGATTGCATTGGAATCACTATGTAAATTAACTTTCCCGAGGACCGTCTTTGGGAATTCCTAAAGCAGTCTTAGGTTGTATCACATCTAAAGAAAATGCATCAGGCAATCAGTCTTAGAAGCTTATCTTTTATTCAGGGTTTCCACAGGAAGGCAATTTTACCCCAGCTGGGATCACCGGTTGCTTTTCACATTCTTAATTTCTTTTGCCAATTTTCCAGATGCCTTCGGAAATTCATGCTGACCGTTTTTTGTTTTCATTTTTTTTTTTTTTTGTTCATTCCATTTTGAGTACTGAATATTTTCCTGCCACTACTTAAACGGGCATGAATCAAATATTCCTTTTCAGGATGATGATTTTCGAATGTTTCTTAAAGAAAAACAAAACACCCAGTTGGTTAAATTTAGGAGGCCTGTTCAAATGTCCTTACAGTGCCAGCAGGTAAATTGGAGAATAGAAATTCTATTTTCCCTGCAGTCATGTACAGTACCTTGTAATAGCAAGCGTAAATAAGCTTGGATGACTAGAGTGGTATCATTCAGGACTTAAAATAGAGTTTCCCCCCTCAGAACAATCTGGGATATTTATGCTCAGTTTATGGGATAGTTACTGTCATTAACAACCCATGTAAGTTAAAATGGCGAAATGATTTGAAAACCGTATAAACAGTAAACATAAAATAATTCAATTTATTCATTTAATTTTCTTCTTTATTGCGGTAGAATATACAGATCATAAAACTTAGCCATTTTTAAGTGTACAGTTCAATGGCATTAAGTATATTCACGTTGTTGTACAACAATTACCACCATCCATCTCCAGAACTTTTTCATCATCCCAGCCCGAAACTTTGTACTCGTTAAACAAGAACTCCCCATTTCTGCCTCCCCCAGCCCTTGGCGACCACCATTCTGCCTTCGTCTCTATGAATTTGACTACTCTAGGGACCTCGCGTAAATGGCATCGTACAGTGTTTATTTATCCTTTTGTGACTGGCTTATTTCACTTAGCACAATGTCCTCAAGGTTATAGCATTTGTCAGAATTTCCTTCCTTTTTACTAAATTAAATTATTTATTATCATGCACAGCATGTTGTTTTGAAAAAAACATACATGTTGTGGAGTGACTAAATTGAGCCAATTAACATATGCATTCCTTCACACTTACTTTGTGGTGGGAACACTTAAAATCTAGTCTCTTATCGATTTTCGAGAATACAATACATCGTTATGAACTATAGTCACCGTGTTGTACAATAGACGTCTGGAACTTACTCCTCCTATCTAACTGAAATTTTGTAACCTTAACTAATATCTTCCCCCCAACCCTCTTCCACCCCAGGACATGGTAACTACCATTGTACACTCTACTTCTAGAAGCCCAACTTTTTTAGGGACTTTCCTTCCTTTTTAAGCTCTTCCTAAATGTAACTCATTGTGCTAGGAGACAAAAATATTTCACTCGAGGAACTCACAGTGTTAGAGGGAAGAAAACTTATAATGCTAAATAACTACAATAAAATTTTGACAAGTAATAAATTCCACAAGAGAGCGAAGGTGGAAGGAACTTAGAACACGGCAAACATTTTACATATATTTTCACCATTCATTTTCATGACCTTTAGTGAGATGACTTCAGAGATTTTCATGTTCTTATCCAGGGACATTCAGCCAGTAATTGGTCAAGCTGGGATTCGCTTTGAAAGACACTCCCTGCTTCCTGCAGCAGAGATCACAAGTGCTATGTGAGTTTCGAGTTGGGGACATTCATTCCACCTGCCAGAGGACGTGATGGAAGCTTGAGGACATGACTCGAGCCCTGCAGTGCGGGAGGACGCCCAGCTCTGGAGGGGGGGACCGTGGCAGGACAGACGTGTCCAGCCAGAGCACCACCCCGGAGATGGCAGCCTTGGCTTACAGGGCGGGAGGTGAAGGGGAAAACTTTGTTTTATACTCAGCACTGCACTCCTCACCCCAAATGTGTGGGTTTTCTCCTCCCACTAAGCAAGTCTCCAACACTTAGGATACTCCGTGGGTGTCCTACAGTTCCATTATGACACACCTATGTGAAGTTAGCGCAGACCCCCAGGTGGAGGACTCAGTGACCCCACTTCAGATGCCAGTCCCAAGCTCCAGGCTGTGACCTGTGCTTCTGACCAACTGGCCATAAATCGAGGGTTCTCACAACCCCTTCTTTAGTTTTGATCATTTGCTGTAAGGGCTCGCAGAACTCAGGGAAACACCCTGTTTATGTTTACGGTTCTATTATAAAGGATAAAACTCAGGAACAGCCAAAGGGAAGAGATGCACAGGGCAAGGTGTGGGGTGGGGGTGGGGCCTGTGTGCCCCACCAGGGGTGTCACCCTCCCAGCCTCTCTTCGTGTCCCACCCAGAAACTCCCCAGAACTCCCGAGTTAGGGTTTTTATGGAGAGCCCATTGCATAGGTGCGATTGATGGAATCGCTGGCCGTTGTGATTGACGCCACCCTGGAGGGGCAAGTTCCAAGCCTCTGATCACCTGGTTGGTTTCCTGGCCAGCAGCCCCCGTCCTCCAAGAGTCACCTCCTTGGCATGAGCTCAGGTGAGGTTGAAAGGGGCTTAGGATGAACAACAAGAGATGCTCCTCTCACCCCGTCCCTCAGGAAATCCCAAAGGTTTTTGGCGCTCCGCGCCAGGAGCCAGGGGCAGAAATTCGAAGATAGAGTTCCCGTCTTGTCCCACCCTGGGAGGTGACATCAAGGGCGGGAGGAGATTCCATTAGGTGGGCGTGAAGAGGACGCTAGGACACCAGGTGAGAAAGGTGGGCGAGGGGTCAGATTGTGATGGGCTTGAGTTCTAGGCTGAATGTTTATAACGTTAGCTGGTAGCACATCCAGGATGCAGAGATCTGAGCAGAACCGGGCCCAGAAACTAGCCTCAGAGTCCGCGGCGGGGGCTTGGGGCTGGAGGCACCTGCAGGCAGGCCGAGAGGACAGTCAAAGGGCGGCACAGGGGTCCCCAGCCAGGCGGGCCTGAGCCAGTGTGGTGGGGGAGGGGGAGCTGCCGTGCACAGGCGGTGGCAGGGCCTGGTGGCTGCTCCTGGGAGCTGGGAGGAGGCCGGGCTGGGACTTGGCCTTGCCCAGGTGTGCTCCTGTGTCCCAGCACAGTGCGCCTCCAGCTTGACTGGGGTGTACCTTGTGGCTGCTTCTTGGTGGTAAATAGAACAGTTACATTTATTTAATCGTAGGGTGCTCTCTGTCAGATGTCATTCTAAGCGCTTTCCCAGTAGTCACTTATTGACTTCTCATGACCAACCGCCCTATAAAGTAGGCTCTACTTATTCCCATTTTACAGACGGGTAAGTGAAGGCAGGCCAGCTCCAGGGCCTGTACTTTGATGTTAATAGTACATTTGAGATCCCCATTTAAGTGTGTCTCCCCGAGTGTTGAGTCTCTGCCCTTCCTAAAGGAAAACGGCTGTCAGAGCCTTTGCACACCGAACCCACACGGTAGAAGCATCTCGTGAAAATCGAAACGCACTGTGTCGTGGGGTTTGCACGCATTGGAACTGCTGAGCCGGGAGAACGAGTTGTTGGAACGGGATGGACTGCAGGGGTTACCCGCTAATTAAATTTTTCTACAACCTCTTCCCTTCGTGGGTGGGGAGAGACAGTCAGGTCAGATGGCTTACAGGGGCCACCAGGACAGGAACGGAATTCAGGGCTTCTGACATCTAGCGCGGTGAGGAACGTCCTGTTAGCTTTTGGAGAAAACTCGCTGTGGAATAGTTGCTGTTTAAGTATTCATCTGCCCCCACTCTGGGCCTCTTTCACCTGGAGTCTGCAGCAGAATTTGGTAGGTGGCGTGTGGCCCAGGGAAGGGCCGCGTCTTTACTGCTGTGCCTGTGTCACCTCCCAGCACTCCTCGTGGGGAATTAGGAACCCCGGGTGTGGAGCCGACTTGCTGTCAGGGCTGTGCCCAGTGACGATGGGCTCGTTCAGGGTCCTCTAACCGTCATTTGCGTGAATCTCCTACTTTATCTCCTTTTTGCTGGGTGCAAAGAAAAGAAAGAAAGAAGAAAAAAAGCACCATTATTGGGGAAAACTTTTGTTTCAGGCCCCCTGGGGCATAGGGGCTGGGTGGACAGTATTTGATCTCTTTCCTGGTTTTCTTCTCATCCCTACTTCCGCCGCAGGCTTTGGCTGAGCAGGCCCTTGGAATTGTCTTAAACAAGCACTTAAGAGCTTGTTTGAGTTGAGCTCAGTAGTGTGTTGATGTCGGGACTGTTGAGCCACTGGGGCTGGCTCAACCCTGTGGATCCGGGCACACGGGCTCCCCACGGCCAGGGCCACGGCACAGGCTCCTTACCTGGGGTGGTGAAGCCCCGCCACATGCCGCCCCTGAGGTGTGGGCTTTTAACTCAAGAGTCATCCCGAGGAATCGAACGGTAGGCCCAGGAAGAAGCAAGACTTTCTGCGCCATCTCTGTGTTTGCCCCGCAGCTGTGTTTGTGTGATTTTTAAAACAATTTATCTCTCATCTCCACTGGGCCCCATCCACGGACCCAGCTCCTCTGCAGCCATGGGTAATCTCGGTTTTAATTAATCTTTCAAAGAAGCAGATTAAGTTGATTGCTTCGCAAGCTGAGTTTTGGTGTCTGTACCTTTCAGCTGCCTTACAGAAGTGATTAAAATAAGGATTTTTATATGAGCTTTGGAGCCCAGTTAAGATTATTTTTGGATCTCATCTCGATGGTTTATTTCCATCATCTGCCTGTTTTTAACATAAGAACTGAAAATGAGGAGCGGGGCTGCTTTTCATCTCATGTGGGTGTTCTTTTCTTTCGCACGTCCAGGGATAGCCGTGGTTTTCGGTCCTGTCTGCTGTGCTGGCCTTGTTGGCCTTGGAGCCTTCTGAGGTGGCCACGCCACATCACCAACATAGAGTCCTGCCTTCTCTTTACCCCCCAAGCTTTCACAAATAAAACCATTTATTCCTCATCTACCCGAGCAAGGGTCCTGTGGCCACTGTACCTAGAGGCCCCAACTGGAGCACTGAATTTAACAGATGGTATTGCAAAGCAGACTGTCCCCTCCTTGAGGGCGGGGGAAGTGTTCCAGTCACCTCTGTGATCCCAGGGCCTAGATGAGTACCTGGTGCACTCGCTCAGTGAGGGTCTCTTGAAAGAGCGGATCGCCTGGAATTGTATGGAAAAGTCGACAGGAATGTTGCTTAGAGCCCCAGGAGCAGGAAAAATGTTGGCCAGTAGATATGTTTTATTTGGCCAGCGCACTGTTTAAGTTCTTCTGAACCAACATATAAAAAAATCAGGTAAATCGTACATAGACAATCCAGATTTCCAGCTTCTCTTGAAAAATTTAAAGACCCGAGGTCTGCCGGCGCTGGGGGGGTGGGCTTCCCTTTGAGGGGTCTGTATTGCTGCATTTTGAGAGCCTTTTTCCCCCCTAATCCCTAACATAATCTTGTATATTTGTCATTTTGTAAATCTGCCCCTCCCACGCTTTGAGTTGATAGCCAGAATTTCTCATCGTAACTTAAGAGTGGCGAAGGATGTTATTTCCAGTCTATTGTAAATATTGGCGTCTTTAAATAAAACAGTTACATCATTATTTTAAATGTAACCAGTGGAATCTAAATACCGTGGAGATTTGATATCCACCATTGTCTGTTTAAAAAACACTAGAATAAGCTCTTCTTTAGCCATTGGAATTTCTACCTCATTCTTTTTTTCTTTTTTTTTTCCTTTGGATTCATATTGTAGTCCCACAGAATTTTATCCTACAGTATTATATTTGTCCTTGAAAACATATGTACATACATTTAAATTAAATTTCCTGTGGCTATAAGGGTCTAAATATTTTTAAAAGTTCTTGTATTTGGTTATCATTGGGATGATGGTTGTACATATGAATAAAACAAAGACATTATAAAATTTGATAAATATATTAAAAGGAAAATGTAGAATTTACTTGGAAATACATCTCCTAATGAAATACATGGAGTTTTTTGTCTTCTTTTCTTTCGATTGTTCCATGTGTCCGTGGATGAAGGTGACTTATTGCTGGGCCGAGAAGGTTCAGCAATAAGTAATATTAACGTTTTAAATGTAAAACAAACTATAGTCTGTTCTTATTTTTCCTTTCAAGTGCTATTCTTGTTTTTGTGTTTTTTGTAGATGAGGGGGCAAAGACACCGTATATAACTAACCGAGTAGATGGGACTGGGAGTTACGTTGTAGCAGGCCCTCGTTTCTCTGAACTTTTTCCGAGTTATGTGCTGGTTTATTCCTTCTGTCTGCATCGCAGTTGTTGCCGTTAGCTTCCTCCTTTCTGGAAGGGGGTTCTTTTGTTGTTTGAGATGGGGTCTCGCTCTGTCCCCCAGGCTAGAGTGCAGTGGTGTCCTCATAGCCCACAGCAGCCTCGAACTCCTGGGCTCAAGTGATCCTCCTGCCTCAGCCTCCCGAGTAGCTGAGACTACAGGTGCGCACCACCATGCCTGGCTAATTTTTAAAATTTTTTGTAGAGACGGGGTCTCACTGTGTTGCCCAGGCTGGTTTTGATCTGGCCTCAAGTGATCCTCCCCGCTTGGCCGCCCAAAGTGCAGGGGTTACAAGCGTGAGCCGCCACACCCAGCCCAGCAGGTGGTTCTTGAGTGGAGGGAGCATGTCCCACTAGGGAGCGTATTGGAGTCTGCATGGGGGTGTGGTGCGTGGCTCTCAGACCACGCCGGGTCTTTTTGAGACTCTCTGGTGTGAGGGAGTAGCAGTGGTCCCCAGTGACATCCAGGAGGATAAAAGATGAGGGTCACTGCTGGGACTGTAGCCTTCCTGAGGACAGGAACCACGCCCCACCTTAGTTCTGTTGGGATGCCCCCCGCCCAACTGGTTCTCACCTAGTGCTCAGTAATGTTTTAGATGTAAAACAAAGTAGTCTGTCCTGATTTTTCATGGATTTTTGTTTTTGCAAATTCACCTGCTCACTAAAATTTATTTGTAACCCCCACAACAGTACTGGAGGTGCTTCGTGGTCATTTGCAGATACGAGCAGAGCTGAGCCACCCAACGAGCACGTTTCCAGGTGAGGTCGCCCAGGGTGGGGCTCCGCCTTCCAGTTTCAGCTCTCATGCTGTGAATGTGTTCTTTTTGCAGTCTGGTTAAGTGCCACATTTTTACGCTTTTTTGTTAGTAATTTCCCTGTTTAAAACGGCCCGAAGCGGAATGCTTATGTGCTATTTAGTGTTCCTAAGTGTGAGAAGGGTGTGATGTGCCCTGCACAGGAAAACTATGTGTCACAGATGCTTTGTTCAGATGTTGAGAGATGCTGCTGGTGACCATGAGTTCAACACTAATGAATCAACAATATATATTAAATAAGGAGTCTTTAAACAGAGACACATAAAGCAAGCTTATGTATTGATCAGCTGATGTGCTGTGACCAGAGGCTTGTAGGAACCCAGCTCTGCATTTCCCCTAGGAGCAATGGTTCAATATTCGCTAATTTGGTGCTCTCAGTGACTTTATAAAACGTAATAACTCATGCAAATGGTGAGACTCGACCACATGTCATTTGCACATGGATATTATGACTTTGGGAATTTAAGAAGTAATTTCAGGGTTATGTCTAGGTAGGCAGGTTTTTCACTCAGAATTTGAAGGGAGTGAGAAGTATTCTACTTTATTTTTTACAAGACAGTCTTTGGAAGCAGTTCCCTCACAGAGTGGCGTCCATTAGAAAAGTCTTTTGAGTGCATCCAAAAGAGTAATGATCTAATGATGGCAAATGCCTTTGCTGTTTAAACTTCACTGTGAACTTACTTCGTGCTGCGTACCTAAAGCCTGAGTAGTCAGACGGAGGGCCGAGCATGGAGAATAGCATCTGAGTTACTCTTCTATTGTTTGACTAATGCTTGTGTCTCTGGAAGATAAAAGACTTCAGGAGAGAAGCGTGGAGTTTGGAAGCTGCACAGACCTCCTAATTTACATTCAGAGCCATCATTTGTTCTCTGATGTCACATAGCTTAAACTTTTTTTTTTTAATAGCTGCTAGTCCCAAAGCCATTAATCCCACTAAATAGCACGTAAAATGTAATGGTCATGGTTGGGAGAGATTTATATTCTGACGGGCAGAGTGTATTTTGGGATGTGACTTTATCCCTCTGGAATTCCCACTTGGGGGCTTTGTGTTTTCTTGGATGGGGACTTACACCCTTTATCTGGAGTAAGGCACAGGCCATCAGGAAGTGAGTGCTTCTTGTTAAACCCCTGCCCTCCTTCTGAGACAAATCTCTGGTCTAGGTATACCATTCCTGTCTTCACCTCTTTCTATCAGTTTGCCTGGGGGAGTCAGGGAAGGCTTCCCAGAGGAGGTGTGCTGGGCCTGCAGCTTGAGGCATGGGTAGGAGTTTACCAGCTGAGCAAGGGACAGGGGGCTTCCAGGCGGGTGGACCAGCTTGGTCCTAAGACACAGAGTGTGAATGAGCAGGGGATCTGTTACGGGGTTCAGGCAAGAATAGGGGAATGGAGAGAGAGGAAGCTGGAACAGGTCCGTGGTTGTCAGGGACTTTATGCCACACTTAGTAGTTTGGTTTTTATCCTGTCGGTGGGGAATTGAAGGACAAACATGATTAGTCTTTTTGTGTGTTTGAAAGGCCACTTTGGAGCTATGGTTGGAAAATGTCAGACTGGTATCAGGGAGACCAATTAAATTGCTCTTGGAGTCATGGAAGGGCAGAGGTGAGTTCCCAAAATGGGCAGTGGGGATGGAGGGGTGGGATGGCAGAAGGGTCGCAAAGGTAATCAGGTCTGCTGCTTTGGGGTCATTTTGGATTTGGGAGCATCAGTTAGAGAAAGAGGGGCTGAGAGTTCCCGTGCTTGGGCAATTGGGTAAGATATGGTGCCTTCTACTGAGAATGAACACAGAGCAGCAGGTGCGTGTGGGCAGAAGGTGATGCTTTGCAAAGGCGTAGAATTGCACGGACCCAGAGACCTCAGCGTGGAGCTACCAGGCGCAAGCACTCAGGTGAATAAATACATCATTCTGCCAGAAATACGGCTCCCAGATTACATCCTGGAAACAAGTTTTTCTTTTTTTAGTCTTGCTTGCTTATTTTAGCGTGAATTACCTAGTTAAACCGTTTATGTGGATCGGTTTGTTGCCAAAAAGGACCAAGGAACAAACTGTTGAATTACCTGGGAGGAAGGAAAAAGCCCTAATGATGTGGTCTGAGGACCAGCGTGGGCACACAAAGCCAGATGCACTAGAGGATTAGGGCTGGTGTTCAGATGTGACTTATGACAAGCTGCCATCTGCTCATCCTCTGCATTCACATGGGCATCTGCCCTGCAGAATTGCAGAGTGGCTGAGGACACTGGCTGTGGCTTCAGGTGGACCTCGTGCAGCCCTTCACGGGCATAGGACCGTGGCAGGGTCCCTCTCTGTGCCTCCCTGTGCTTCTTGGATCAGGGTGATAATAGATCCCACTTTAATTGTGAGGATTAAGCGAGATAATTAATGGTGTTTCTTAGCCCAGTTCCTGGCAGAATAGGCACTCAAAAAAAATAGTCTCTCGAAGTATTGACGTGAACAGATTTTACATAAAGACTCTAAATTTACAACTGAACGTCAATCTGGGATTCAGAATTGGTTTGTTAAGAGATTTATTTTTCATTTATGAAAGAGTACACTGCAGAATTCCTGCAGAGAGTGGGGATAAAAACCTCCCTGTTAGTGCATTTAAAAATATTTGATTTGAAAAAATTCAACATACTTTAAATTGGTAGTGTATTATTAATAATAATCTCTATTATAATAAACTATATTATATAATGCATTAAACTTTTACGGGGTTTTATTTTCCTTCCCAGCATCTCAACTGCTCCCTTACAATAGGCCTGCGAGTGGGGCTGACGTTGTGGCCCTGATGTTCCTGGCAAAGACGTGGGACACCCCCATGTCACAGAGCAGGTCCCGGGCTTCCCAGTTAGTGATGTTTGTGGTAGGTGATGACGTCGCGGCCAAGTGAAAACTTTCCTGTTGCTTTCGAGAAAAAAAAAAAAGGATCAAAGAGACAAAAATGGGCATCTAGTTACTTCTGAGCTTTTCTAAGAGCAGGAAATTGAGGAAGAAACTGCTAATAATTGAGCAAATCCAGACCTTTCCTGAATGTCATCACAGCACAGACAGTTGGCATCTAATTCCTTCTGGAAATATGGCATACCTTACAAACAGATACACCCTTAATTAGTGGCAAAGATTTAAACGAGTGTAGGAAAGCCAAGAGAGAAAGGTATTTGTTATTGTTTATTATGTATTGCACAGGGCTACCCTGAGATTGATATGAATAACTTCCTGTGGGAGTTAGAATCATGGAGTTTTAGAACAGAAGGATCTTAGAGATCAACTTTTAAATCACAGTGGCCAAGAAAATTGTATTTTTAAGCATGAATTCATCTCCTTTATATTTTTATCGATAAGGGATCCTGGGAGGGCTTCTGTTCTGGGGGTATTGCCACGGCCACTGCACACTGAATTGACATAATTCTAGTCCCAAGCCTGTGATGGTTTCTTCGGTGCCACCGTATTACGGACGAATGTGTGGTTTCTGTTGGGCCTTTTGGAATACTGAAAATAGGCGTCCCCGATTCCCCTTTTGGGGACATCCGCAGCTGGATCCAGTCCACCCAGCTTATTTGCAGACCTAAAGTGTTTAAGTCACTTGCCCATGGCAGAGAGACAAGGATTTTGTAAGATAATACAGTGTCTCCAGTGCAGATACAGTGCCGAGAAAACCGTTGTGCTGATCAGTGAGCCTTGTTGTTGTTTTCTTTATGGAAAACACGATGATGTAGCTGTAACATACAGCATTTTTATGTTCAGTCCGGAGGCAGGCAGAGAACCAGCGACAAAACACTGTTTGCTAAGAGTCTCTGTGTGTTGACTCACATGCCCACAGTCATAAGCAGCTATCTTAAAAAATTAGTCACAGTCTGGCGGATATAAACACAGAACAATTAACACCTGTAATTATCTTGCGCTATAATTACCAATGTCAGAGACCCCAGTAAAAGCTCATTAATCGAGACCCCCATAAATTCGGAATGCCAAGTGACAGTCAAGGCGGGTAGGCCAAAGTTTGGTGGAGCCAGTGTGTATGAAGCAGTTCGCAGAGCAAACTCATGGTACCAGCGCGACACAGACATATTATTTAATCTACTTGCAAGAGCAAACACTTAGCTTTAATATTGGCATGTGCAGTTAAATGTTTATTACAAGTCATTTTTTATCAGGGCCAAGGAGGCTGCTTAGCAATAATTTACCAGCCCTTTAAAGTTGTTTATGGATTTTTCAAAGTATTTAAATTGTACTTCTCTACGAATGTTTGCAAATCAGCAGGGGAGGCAGATGATAGCGTCTGACTTGTTTGCACCGGTGCTGCCGGCAAGGGTACCTGGCGTGGAGGAGACACCCAGGACTTCTTCGTCACCTGTAATTGAATGTGTGTGTAAATCAGGTGGCCCTGGGATTAGGGGTTAACCAGTTGGGAAGAAGCAACTCATTGTGTTTCTCAATGGGGGTCCCCTTGGCACTTTGGCCAAGATGATCCTTCCTAGCAAAGCTCTGTACTACGCACCTGTGGACATTCATCTCCCCCCACCCCCCGACTCCCACCCCAGGTGACAGACCACAGAGCCCCCACCTGTTTCCAGATCCCCCTGGGGAAACCGTTTCATCCTAGTTAGGAACCATCAGTCCTCACCAAACACCAAAAGGAATTCCAGATATTAGAAAGTCGAATGTGAAAAGTGAGCTCATAAAGGAAGTAGAAGAAAATACAAGTTAATATCTGGCAAAAGATTTTTTTGAAAGAAATTAAGCTGTTGGATTCTCTGCAAAATCGTGCTTCTAATGCTACCTGGGCCCCCTCCGTGGCTGCGTAATACGTCTGTGTCTCTGGTTGTCCTTACGTGGCCTCGTGGGCTATTCCAGTTCTTTCCCGTGTGGCTTGGTCCCTTCTTTTTCTGCCTCTTCACGGAGGAGATTGAGGCCAGCCAAGGTCACTTGTCGCCAATTCACTTCTCCATCTGCAGATGTGTTCCTTTCCTTCTATAGAAGGATCCATCTGCCAGGGGACCCCCTGTTCCACTGCCAAGGGTCCCGCTCCTTCAGTCCCCTCCTTGAATTTCCATTTTGGGAGGGAGAATTTCTCATCTCCCTCTGTCTGCGCTGCCCATAGTGCTCCTCCGCTGTCCCTGCATTCTAAGATACGTCTCTAACGTCCACATTCCTGCGCCACCACCCTCCAGCCTCTCGCTTTGGGTACGCTCCAAACCTCTCCATTACTTAACCCTGGAGAAAGAGCCTGGGTCCTGCCTGGGCAGCCCGCGGTAAAGCCAGCCTCTTGGGCCTCCCCGAGCCAGGTGAGGGACGTGGGGAGACGCATCTGCCAGGGCAGGAAGAGCCACCCCGAGGGACGGGTCTCAAATGCACCTGCGCTCCAGCTTAAAACCTCCAGAAGCTCCCACTGCCAGGGAAGGGAGCCCCTGCCAATCATGCCAGGCCCTGCCCCCTGTCATATTTCTGTCCCCACCATCCCTCCCTCCAGCTAGAAACTCTGGCAACCATCTCAGCCATACTGTCGTCCCCTTCCCTGTCTGCTCCACTTTGCGTTTTCTGACTCCGGCTCTCTGCCCTCCAGATCCCACCTTCACCATTTCAAGGTAACCCCTTCTTCTGGAAGGTTCCCTGAGACCCTGAGGGCAGGGAGTAACTGGCTTCTGCCGCACAGGCTGTGTCCAAGGTTGGGAGGAAGAGCTAGCTGGTTGATTGACTATTAAATCTGGGACGAGCTCTGATTCACCATTTCTAGCTGTTGTCAGAGTTGACCAACATCATCCATGTACGTGATTTTTTTCTTGAGCATTTTACTGGGGTTCGTGGTCTAGGTACTTCCCCGCTGAAAAAAACAAACCTGGGGATAATAAAAACAAAATTCCTCCCCAGGAACATGGTTTGCCAACTCTTTGGTTTCCAAATGCCGTGTTTGAGACCCCACAGCCTCGACGCCAGGTACGTGCATGGCGCTGCCCATTTCATTTGCTGGTGAAAATATCGGAACTGAAGATGGCTGCATTCTCAGACCTTTTCCCTGAGGATTCTTCCTGTCCAGTGCAGTGTGGGGTGCAGGTTCAGGTGGGGAAGCTTTTCTGGAGCTCAGAAACGTGGGCAGCCTCATTTCTCCTCTGGGCTGCTGCAGGCGGTGCGTGGTCCAGCGATAGCATCCTTATCAAGGGACATAGGTCTCTTTTTCCTCTTTTATCATTTTTGTCTCTCTCTTGCCTTACTTACTTCATTTACTCATTCTATAAATGTTTTTAAGTAGTTTTATGAGTGAGGTATAAATTCAGACATCATATGGTTCACCCATTTAAAGAGTACTAGTCAATGATTCTGGGTATATTATTAATTCTCTTTAAATTGTGCTAAAATAGATGCAAAGTTTGTCATTTTAACCATTTTTAAGTGTGCGGTCCAGTGACATTAAGTTCGTCCCCAAGGTTGTGTAACGATCACCACTATTTCCAAAACTTTTTCATTCTCCCAAACAGAAACTCTGTACCCATGAAGCGATAGCTCCCAGTCGCTCCTCCCCCAGCCCCTGGCAACCTCTGATCTACTTTCTGTCTCTGTGAATTTGCTATTCTCGGTGCCTCCTCAGTGGAATCATACAATATTTGCGCTTTTGTCCCTGGCTTTTTTCACTGCTGACATAAACGTCTTCCAGGTTCATCCGCATTAGTAGCATGGGTCAGAACTTCATTCCTTTTCATGGTTGAATAATATTTCGTTGTATGGATATCACACGTTTTGTTTATCCTTATTACTGGAAATGTTGATATGCTGTATACTTCTTATTTTCTTAAGACTTTCCCATAATTCTCATCAGCTTATCTTGCCTGCCATATTGCTGGTAAATATTTCTCGATGTATTGAATTTATTAACCATTTTGAACAAGATGATGGTGGTTACAAGCCAGAAATGCCATTTCCTGTTGTGTGTGTTTGTAATTGTGTAACTATGTGTATTTTCTGGAGTGTGTTTATTTCTATGTGTCATGAATGAGGTCATCAGGTTCCTGGACATGTCTGAAGATGATACGGGGACAGGGGTGGAATTGCAGGGACTTGGGGAGCAGTTCATCCTACCCCCGACCCCAAAAATGCTTGAAGGAAAAGCCAGTCTCATTGTAGTTGAATAATGTCTTGGCGTTGGCTCAAAACAGACTTGTCTCTGTCTCCGTGTGATAAATGTGTCTCACGGAGCTGAAGCAATGCACAGGGCTGTTCCCTGGGGAAAGTGAATTGATAAATTTTTTTCTTGTTTAGTTCACAAATCAGGGGAGGACACATCCAGTACGATAAGGCAGGAGGACATAGATACGAATTGTTTAACAGCAGGTAATTCGTTCTCTCTTAGCTAGAGTGACACACAGTTAGTATTGAGACCGGAGGCAGAGTAACTCTAGACCTTAGGTGCAGCCTGAACTTTGTTGGGCTTCAGTTTTATCTTGAAAGATTATTCTTCACTCCACGCTCTTTTATTGATTATTTTTAGCCAGCCTCTGCAGAATTTTTCCAGCACTCTTGCTCCTCTTAAACTTATACTGATTGCCAAAGGCAGCGGTGCGTAATGATTTGTTGTGGTGGCCCCTGCGAGCCAGTGACCGTTCTAGAATGTGCATGGTAAGCCTACACCCCTCCCGTCTTCATAGATCTCTTTCTACATTGAAACATATGCTCAAAAATCCATTGCATTTCATTAATTTATTAAGCTTCGAGCCCACTTCAAGGGCTCCTCTGACATGATCTCAACAAACATCGGCTCATTTTGTGGAGTGTTTGGGCTGGTCTGGGCTCCCAGTAATCATTCCTGGGACGCGATGACCTCAGCGAGCCCTCCACATCTTATGTTCTAATTCCGTGGGCACATCTAAGCCTTGGTGAAATGCCAAGAGCCCAAGCTCAGAAGTTTCTGGCTTTTGTTAGAAAAGAACATAAACTTTACCTTAGAGTTTCAGACTGTGCTTACATGATGTGAATTCACGTCGCGATGCCCGTCTGTGTGGTCTTGGAGAAGCAGCTCCCCAGTTACTGTGCGAGTTCTGCAGCCAAGGCCACCAGCATGTGGTTTAGGGACCGCCAGGGCAGAGGTGGGAGATGGCAGGAGTGTCTGATGTGTGCTTTAATGAGACGCCACTGTGTTCACCCTTCATTCACCCTGTGCGAATGAAAAAAAAAATGCTGCAGGTTTTTCGGTAGAAACATATTCTAAATGATTTTACTTGATAGTGATGTTCTACCTGGTTTTTATTCCCATATTGTTGATAATGGCTACAAAGTAAGGAATCAAAATAATGACTCCAAAACAAAGGCTGGAACGTCTACTGATGTCTTTGGATCAGTCTTGCATGAGGTTTGAGTCTATCAGAGTGGGCAGCTGTCGCCGGTGACACTTGGTCCGAGAGTTCAAAGTCGGGGACTGAAGACCAGGGCTCTAATGACACAGATGTGTTCTTTGCCACCTCTTTCCAGCAAAGGGGGCTTTTCTTCCATCACAGTACTCACCTCCTGGTGTTCCCTGGGACCCCACCTGCAGTGTGAGTTCGTGGCATTGGTGGCTGTGGACGGGGTCAGCCGAGGGGAAGCTGGCAACTTTCTCCTTCCCCCCCAGCCATCCAGTATGCTGGTCGCTCCCCTATGTAGCCACTAGAGAAAGAAAAGTGGAACTAACGTCTATTAAAAATGAAACCAGTGGTAAGATGTAGCAGATGCCCTGGGGCGAGGCTGCGGTAAAGTCGGGGTGTCTGGCACTGAATTTTCCAGCCCCCCCCACCCCCGCAAAGATGAATCACTTGCTCATCTGCGTTTGGCCCTCCTGGGTCTGTCCTGTCCCTGGAAAGAGTTCACGAACATCTTTTGACCGCCCTTTCCTGCTTGGCTCGTGGCGGGGCTGAGATCCGCTCTGGGCTGTGTTCACGATCGCAGGTTCTGGGGGCCCGAGTGTGGGTCTGAACAAAGTGGGGTGTGAAATAGAAGCCAGGCCACTTTCCCATCCCTGGGTGAGGGGGTGTGAGGATTGCAAGATGGTGGTGATGGTGAGCCCCAGTATGGAAGGACACAGAAATGTGTGTGCGCAAAGTTGCTGGTCATTTGCTGGTGTGGATGGATATTGAATCTCTGGATTTGGGCTAGTTCTGATTCCAAACAGTCTGTTCCATCATCATACTGTATATTTCAGACCACACTTTTGCCGTGGTTTGTTTGGGAAACAATCCATTAACCATATTTTCACAGTTTGGAGATGAGGCGCCTGGACCTGCCAGTGTTGAATCAGGTTCTCTGGACTTTTCAGAGTTCTGAGACCCACATGCTTTGTACCAGTGGTTTTCAGACTTTCGCCTGCATCAGAATCACCCAAAGGGCTTGTTGAAACATCCATTGCTAAGCATTAGTCCCAGAGTTGCTGGGGCTTGAGAATTTGCATTTCTAGCAAATTCCCAGGTGCTGCTGTTGCTGCTGGTCTGCGGCCCACACTTTGAGAACCACTGCTTCGAACCACTTTCTCACAGTGCTGGGTCACGACGAAGTTTTCACTGGTGTGCAGTAACATGAGAAAAATCATGTACTTGGGTTTTCGGAAATCCCAATGTACCGAATGGAAGGGATTATCCATGTTTTCCCCCTTGAAATTAGGTCTTCCCTATTTTCTGATGGTAAGATATCTTTTCTTTCGTGAATTGATGGCCACAATACGGTAGTTTGGAGGTACGGACCTTACTTGAAAAATTAAGAGTTGGCAACTCTAATCCTGTTCCCCGATTTGGGAGGTTATTTTACAGTGCTCTGAAATCCAGAAGTCCGAGAACCGTAATCTAATAAATGTGCAGTTTAGTTCTTTAATGTATAAATTTTCTCTCTTGAAAGAGGAGATTGGGAGGGCAGAAGTGGTGAAATAGAGGAGACAGATATTTATTCGTTTCGCTTAATTTTAGCTGTTTTATTTTCTGATGACAATTGCAATAAACTTTCTGTTTTGCAAGAACCCCGTGTCTCACAGTGAACTCAGAGCACAAAGAAGACAGCCGCTTGTGTACATTATTAGGTATATTAGTTGTAGCAGGTTTTATCTTTAAAATTATCTTTTTCCTCTATGGTTTTAGGGAGGAAGTAGCTGGAGAGAGTGGTTGGCCGTGAGGATGCCGGCTTGAGTTTCTGATCTCCTGCGTTGTCTGTTGTGTCTGACTATCTTATACTCAGTGGGAGACGTATGATTTGTACAAACATCTCGCATTTTTCAAACTTTTTAGAGTTTTCTCAAGCCTCGCTGATTGAATAAATCTATACACCAATGCCCACTCGTGGGCACCTTTTGGGAAGTGCTCTGATGAGCATCATGGTTTGGAATATTTTAGGCAAAGCTTTGAAGAAAACGTAGCAACTGTTCCCCATTAATCTGAATTTGGACGGTTTCCTTAGTCATAGTGTCCTAGCGTTTTGCCTTGATTAGACGGATGATGAATTGCCTTAATTCTCCATTTAGCTTTGCCTGTGTAGACATAGTTTCAGTTGAGGTTTTTCAGATCTTGCTTGATGGCAAATTCAATTCAAATTAAGTAAATAAATTATGGAGAGTCCGTTTCTCTTCTGTGCTCAGAAGGTTCCATTTAACATTCATTTGGAATTTCTTCAGGAAAAAAAAAAATCTAATTAGCTCTTTGATTTTCTCTTGTAAATCTGTCTTGTTTCCCAGCTTGGTTCTTTTACCCTTCCCGTGTTTATAGATTCTCCTCCTCGGTTTTCATGTGTCCTGTTATTATAGTTGGGACCACCTTTCTTCTTAAATTCCCCTTTCTTGCAGATTGGTGCTGCATCCTTCCGAAGCTTTTCTGCGCTATTAATATCACTGGAAATGTGTGTGATTTTTCTTTTCATGAACAAAGTTACCTAATACATCACCTGGCCACTTCCTTTAGTGCCTTGGAGTATTCGTTGGTGATATGTATTTATGTCTGTATATGTATTTTCTAAAAATTATTTCTTCCATGTTCTATGTCTATGACTGTTTTTCGATGTCCTACTTATGCATGTTTGGTGTCATTATTCTAAAGTTGGCACCAAGAAATCACTTCTCTATTGAAACAGATTAGAATCACGGTTATTTTGTCTTCCAAAAATGATAGGCGTGGTTGGTCATGAGCTGGCGTGTGTTCCGAATCTAAAGTTGCTTATTACTACTTTAGCTCTAGAATGACACTGAGAACTGAAAAAAAAAAAGAAAAGAGAAAAAAGAAGAAAAAAAGGAGAGAAAAATGAAAAAAAAAAGAATAAAATGAAAAAGAGATAGGAATTTGACTGAGGGCAGAAGTATTTACAAATACATGATTGTGGCTATTCCTGTGCTAAGACTTGTACAGTATAGCAGAATAAAGGATGGTATTTATAATTCATTTTTTCAGATGTTTTCTTTGTGGGGTTTTAGTGTCTACACTAAACCTTAGGAGATACAGGATGGTCCTTTTTATTAAATAAAAAAATCAGCATTAACTATGGAGAGGTCTCTGGAAATGTCAATTCAGATGGAAACATTTGGTTTGGATCTAACTTTTTATGGAATCATGCGTGTAATGCCATTTGCATTTGCTGAGATTTTGTATTATTAATAGAATAGACAAATCAGCATTTTGTCAGTGTATGGAAGGCTTTGCTTGTTTTTCCTGGTCTTGATTGCTGGTTGCACATAAAATTCAGAGAAGGAAAAAGCGTGTAGCGTGGAGAAGGGCGGCTCGGATGACTCAAGACTCCCTGCCCCTGTCTGCCCGGCCGCAGCAGAAACCGTCTGAATGGGGCAGGCTGCTTAATAATATTCACCCGGCACCCGGAGAGTCCATGCGGACTAATCCCACAGCTTGAGCCTTGGGGGACCTGCCAAAGGTGAAACCTCCTTGCATAGTGGAATTGCTGGAAGGCAGGGATCTCGCTGGGCACAGAGCAAAGGTTCTGACCAGCGCTTGGCAGTGGAGAAATCTAGAAACCATTGCCACACTCTGTTTCACAGTTTCCAGTGTGAGCGGAGTTCTGTTCTGCCTGTGGATTCTGTGGCGCCCGTGGCCTTGTTCTCCCCTCTCCTTCCTTCCGTACGTATGCAGCTCACCCCTCTCCAGGGCTTCTCCTGGGCTCCCGGCTTTCTCGGATGTTCCGCCAGAAATGAGCCTCCTCATGGGTGTGTCCGTTGGGGGACTCCCTGAAAATCTTCCGGTGCTGGAGTTGCTGTAGACTGCTGAGGCTTGTGGATGTTCTTGTGACTGTAGTTAGGGCCCTGGAGTGACCCTGCTCAGGTCCAAGTCCCAGTTTAGTGGTAGGACTTTGGACAAATTCCTTAAGCTCTGAAGCCTCTGTTTCCTCATCTGTAAAATGGGGGGATAGTAATGGTACTTGTCTCATAGGACAGTCCATAGAAAGAACTTGGCCCAGTGCCTGGGATATAATAAGTTTTCAAAAAATATTAGCTATGAATGTTATTATTGTCTAGATGTAGGGTGATGGACCATATGACCTGAGTTTTCTCTCATTCTGTGTGTATGTGAGAGACAGAGAGAGAGAGAGAGAGAGAGAGAGAGAGATTGCAAAAAGCACAGCTACTCTATGGACTTTGGGGATGTTTGAATAAAGTTTCAGTGTCATGTCTTTGAAGAGAGCCAGGAATTTTGGGGGTGCCACTGTGCCAGAGAAAACAAGTTCCAGAGAAAGAAAACAGAGGTTAGATCCCTTGCAGAGCAGGAGGTGGCCAGGAGTTGTTTAGGGTGGCGTGTGGCCAGGAGGACCCTGCAGGGTTCCACAGAGGGTGGCTCTGGGGCCCAGGCTGGGGCGAGGAGGAAGGCTTGGCCTGGGGCCGTAGACCTGGGAACCGGGGTTCAGCCGCAGTGAATTCCAAGCCTCCTGGCATCTCCTCTGTCTCCTGGTTCCTTCAGAAATGAGGGCCAGGGCAGGCCTGCAATCAGCCACCCTGGACAGCGTGTGAGCAGGGAACATGGAGGTCCTCTGATGTGGTGGCCAGACCAGACGCACAGTGGGTGCATGTGTGTTCTTTAAAAGAAGGCCTCTCCCCGCCAGCTGGGCTTTCCGTGCTAACCCCCAGATGACGCAGTGAGCAAGAATGAATAAGCGTCCCTGGGGTGTCGGAGTAGAATAAATGGCTTGGTATCTACAGTGACCTTTAGAGCAGTCCTTGCCTGCAGGGACCTCTCTGTCCAGTAGGTCAGATGAGGCAGAAAACATGTCATCAAGAGAAACAGACGACTGCAGTGTGGCAACGCCTGGTGGGAGAGAAAAGCTTGGCCAGCTGTTGACAGATCAGAGCTGGAGATGGACTCTTTCAATTACTAGACACACCTGCCTTATTACAGACCCAGCCTAAATGACTCTTGTTCTTGCTGGCTAAAGTGCATTCAACTAAGTTGGTATCATACTTGCTATATAATTTCACACCTAATTTCTTTCCTTCCATTTTTACCTAGATTAATCTACCATGAATTATATAGTTGTTTGTAAATATGCTTTTCAAAGGCACCTTAATATCTCGTTGTCTAGAGGTGCCTTAATCCACTCTCCTCTTGTTCAACATTTGGCTTATTTCTCTTTTTTTTTTTACTATTTTAAATGACATGTGTAGTGTACATCCTTGTGCATAGATCTCTCTTCATGATCCTGTTAATTTTCTTGTAATATATCAAGAGAATGGGATTAAGTTAAAAGATACACATTTGTTTTAAAGGTTTATCTGGTGCTGTAATTGGCTTTTAGTAAGGTATCTATTAATTTACACTCCTACTAGCGATGTGTGAACACCATCATCTTACCACATCCTTGCCGGTGATTAGCATTAAATTTTTTCCTAATTCGATAGTCCAAAATGAAACCTTTTTAAATTATGAAAACGAATCAAGGTATTGCAAGAGAACACTGGATTCATCAGTTGAGCAAAGGTCCCAGTGGTTGTGTGTGTTGCAAATCCCCCTGAGGGCAGGAGATCGTGAATGACCGTCCTCCCCTGCCCGGGGCTGCCGTGCAGAGTTACCGCGGGTGGAAGGCTTCAGCCGAGGGTGTGGTGTGGTCCAAGGCATTGCTCATACGAAACTTTGGAGCAGCTGCCTGTTTCTTATTGCTTTACTTTCCTGATTGAATGAACTTCTCTGTCTTTTTTTTTACCTGACATTTAGCCAGGTGCCTGCGAGGTCATCCATTGCAAACTTCATCATCTCAACTGACTGGCAGTTCATCCTGTCTTTTAAAAACCCCGGAGACAGGAGATTGTATAAGCTTTAATGATTCTACCATGTATTTCCCACAAAACTTGAAAGCCGTGATCTCATGAATTCCCACCTCTGCCTCCTGCCGCTGCCTCTCCCCTTTTTAATGAGTAAAAGGCAAAGTTGAGAAAACTAAGCCCAGCGAGGTGAGGAGGCGGATACCCTCGGGGGCCACTTGCTGGAAGTTCCAAGAATAGAACTGGGTTATCCCGACACCTACTGACTTTGGGCAGTAACATTTTCCAACGTTGTGTAGCAACATTTCCCAAATTACTGTGAAAAAATGGGAAAATCCACTGGATAACCAGAGCCAAGTCCTGTGTCCTGACTTTTCTACAGCCTTTATTGACAACCTGCAGGGCACACTTGAGAAATGAGTCAGAGCCATGGTTTTCTTAGCGCATTGAGCCCTGCGCACAGCTAACTCCCCATTGGGCCTCGGTAGTTCTGAATGAAGCCAGAAAGTGATTCAGTCTTAGATCAAAAGAGAAAACAGACGTACACCAAAAAGCAAAAATAGAGTTCCTATTATTTCGAGGTTGCCAAAAATACTGGGATTGGAAAAAAACTGGTTTTTTAGCTTCTTAGCAATTCTATTTTATATATTGGGTTTTCTGGTAAAGTTTTCATTTATAAATAAATAATTGCCACTGTAGCTGTTTCACCAGGAGCGTGACTCTGGGTGGATTTTGCTTTCATAGTGACATCAATAATGAAATTGAGTTTTTAAAATTTTTTAGTAAGCAGTGAAGAATTGGATAGAATACTGTTTTCAGCCTTTGTGAAAAAAAAATCACATGGATATAACTTTTAAAAATATAACATTTTATTGATTGAGGTATTGGAAACATGATGTAATTAGTCCTTTTCATATTATACCTGGATGGTCCACTTCAAATGAATGAAAATTGTCTAATTCTTATTATTTTATGAATTATACTTTTTTTTCATAGCTCTAACAAGGCCTTGTTAGCAATGGATTTTTCTGGGTTAGTAAAATCGTGAGGTAACTGAGGTTTACTAATTTAATCAACCCTTACTTGGTTTTTTTTTTTTTTTTTTTTTTTTGGGATTTTTTGGTAGAAATCTTAGTCAAATATATTTTTTTTTTGGAGTTGTCTAGAACAATGGGACATCCCAGACTACTTGGAGTTTCTGGGTATTTCCAAGAGCCTCCGTCTTGCAAAGGGCTGTCGGGTAATCTAGGAAGACAGAGGTCACAGCAGGAAATCAGGTGCATTACATCAGTGCTGTTATGTCAATGCCAAGTTGCTAACCTGCCTGAGAATGATTGCATTTTTCTGCTGCAAAATAAGGTGTTAGATGTATATTTTTGCATTCTCAGAGGGCTGTCATCCTTCCCCTGGGCTCACGTTGGTGTCCGGGATGACTGAGGAGTCCAGTCCTCTGGCCATCAGACTGGGAGGGGGAAGGCTGGTGCAGGTGGGGCCCTCACTGTGTCACTGTTCCCTGAGCCCACCCCTCACCTCTGTCTGAGGGAGACAGGCATAGCGCTTTCTCTCATACTGGACAAGTCCCTTTTGATGGTTTGAACGGCCCACTCGGGCCCCGCATACTGTCTTATAGAGTCTCCAGCCTTCTGCGCCTTAGGAGAGGCTGAATGACATCATAGTGTTCAGGTGACGCCCAAGCCCAGCGTTCGTGAGTTCTAAGACCAGGCAGGTTCACGTGTTAGGTGGGAAGACCAGGTAGGTCTCCTTCCCACTTTCACATCCCAGAGTAGGAAGAACTTACTGGCGTGGCGTAGAATTTAAGGGGCCTTTCTTTATGATGCGGTTAAATGGTTACCCTCATAATGTTAGATTAGATCCAGGGATTGCACGAGAGGAAATCCTGCAAGTCCCGGAAGTACACGGAAGCAGCATAAACCTCCCTTCTTCCCTTCTGTGCTTTCTAGGTATACGTACAAGCTCCGTGTTCACAGGCAAGCGCACCCTCGCCCGTCCAGGGGCGCTTTCTGGGATAGCTCTCCAGCCCCCGCTTCCAGCCCAGGCCTTGGCCCCCATGTCTAGCTGCTCCCTGAGTGTCCCTAAGTAATCAAGCCCAATGTGTCTCTAAATGACCTTCATCGCTGCCCCGCATCTCCTCCCCAAGCCTGCCCCGACCCAAGGCCTGCATCTGAGTGGCCCAAGTCAGACGTCCAGGTACAATTCTGGCTCCTTCCTTTACCTCTCATCTCTCCTCCCACGTCTGATGGATGCAACTTCTCCAATTGTAATTAAACCTCTTGAATTTATCTATTGACAGCACCCCCCACCAGCCCCCGCCGCCACGCACACAAACACACGCTCACGCCCTGAGCCTGTGCCGTCCCTCCATGGCGTCTTCACTGGCCTCACTTCTGTGCATTCCAGCCCCTCTTTGCTTTATCTTTCATGACGGGCCCCAAGTGATTTTCCTAAAGCACAGATCTGGTCGTGTGACTCCTCCACTTAAAACACGCTCTGGGAACTTCCCACCACCCATGAAGTGCCAGCTCCCTCTGGTGTCGTCTGGCAGGGGAACCGTACATCTGGTTCGTCTGGGACGGTCTCGGTTTAGGTCTGTGTTCCCGGTGCAGATACGTCACTGGTAACCACCTCGTGGTTCAGGCGGTCAGCTCCGTGGTTTCCCCCACGACGTGCCCCGCCCTGCCTGCTCTCCAGCCTTGCCACGCGGCTCCATCTGCCTCAGTCTGACCCTCTGTCTCCTCTCCCCGCCTGGCTGCTGCGTGTCCTCTTGGCCTCTGCGTAGATTGCATTCCACGAGGGACACCTTCTAGTTCCCTCCTCTGCACTAGACAAGGTGCCACCTCCATGTGCGCCCCCCCCCCCCCCAGGAATCCCCATTTTGTGCACCGGGTATCACCTTGCATCATAATGGCTTGTTTCGTCTCACTCCTCAGCTAGAATCTCATCTTAGGGGCAAGGACACTGTCTGGGTCATTGCTCTCTGAGGTCCGCTCAGTGCCTGCCCCGTAATAAATGCCTGATGCATTATTGAGTCAGTGAACATATGAGTGAGACGAACGGAGGATTCCTTCCAAATAAGAAAATGTCACTTATCAGATGTCCCAGTGTATATACGATGACAAGAAGACGTTAGGAACATTTTGGAACGCATTGGTGGAAGACCTGAGACTACAGACTAGAAAATTCTTATCCTGCTGTTAAATAATTCAGGCCCACTGGAGAACAGCCCATGCCAGATATATGTCACCTCTAACGTTAGCTCACTTCAGCTGATCCTGGTATTAATCTACAATTTCCTCTTCGGCACACCGCTCACCAGACGCTGTTATTTTGAGCGCTGCAACAATTCCTCTTGAATGAGACATCTTTGAGCCGCGGAATAGTCAGGCCTGACGTGGAATCAGCCCCTGGCACCAGAAAGGCTCGTCCTTTTGTTTGGGGCTTGGCTTGTTTAGGCTGTCGTGTTTCTGCCGTGGAGATTTTTCAGGATGACTGGGCGTCCCTAGTGTTTTAGACAGAGCCCCGGCAAGAGAGGGACTCATTCCAGATGGTTCAGATGAGGAGACTCTGATGGAGGGGCCTGTGATTCCAGAAGTGTGGGTGGGGTTAAGGAAACCAGCAGTAGGTATTCAGGCACCCAAAGACTAGTTCACCCCCCGAACCCCGGCAAAAGGGGCCAGGGGAGGAGCCCAGGGTTCCTGGAGCTGTGGCAGATGGTTGCACAGAGGGAATGTGGCTCTGGGCATAGCATTGCTGGAACCCTGGGCCGATCCCCCGATCTCTGTCCTCTTGCTGTCTGCTCTCCTGACAGTGTCTCTTGTCTGCCAGCCCTGAGGTCAGAGGACAGAGGGGCCTAGTGACACCATCTGCCAGGCTTGGCCCACAGGACAGGGAGGAGGGCAGGAATAACCAGCACCGGCCTGTCCTTCCACGGGTGATCTTGGAGCCAGAAATGCTGTTCCCCTTCGTGAGGTTTCATGCATTTTTCTCCTGGGGCTGGCTTTACAGAACTTGCTCGCTCTTGACGGGGACGTGCCGGGTTGTGTCCGACGTGCTCAGAATCCTTGCTGGCCCTCCCGAGCCCTCTTGCCTTGGCTGTGTATTCAGAATTAGAGAGTTTTTAGCCACTGAAAGGAAACACTCGCTAAAGACTCACCATTCTTTCTCACCAAAATTTTCTTTTTCTTACCCCACTGAATGGCGAACACCCCCTTCCCTGCCCCGTCCTCTCTCGTCACCTCCTGGGACCCCACACGTCTGCCTCAGTGGTCCGCCTCGCGCAGTCCTTAGCACAGGCTGACCAAAGTCGGTGCTCACCAAGTTCAGCTCTGAGGAGGGCCCGACTGAGCCCACACAGGTGCGTGTCGGGGACAGGCGGGGGAGGTGGCTGCATGCAGTAACACGCCACCTGTGGCATCGCTTCCGGTAACCGCCCGGCTGTGCATGCGTGAGTGTTTGCATTAATTTAATTTAATGTAATTTACTTGTTTAGTTGCCTGTGGGCCAAATGGGCCAGGGGAATGCAGTTCTTGGAACGGTACTCCTCACCCCAGCCGTGTGGGCCACCCCCTCCTTTCGCTTTGTTTCCCACTTTGCATCCTGCTCGTTTCCTCCTCTTAACTCTCTTCCCGCCCTCTGACTTCCTTTGCTTCGCTGTGCAGTGCCTAGTGATGAAACGCTCACATGCCCCTCTGTCCCTTGCTGTTCGCTCTTGGACGGAAGTCGGTATGATCACAAAAAACCCTGCTGCCTTAGATGACCCTGCTCTTTTGGGATTGGCGAGCATTAGGATGGGACCAAGCCCATGTCGACCTTTGCACTCTCAGCAAAGCAGCGTGATCACTAAGTCCCTGAGGGAAGGCCACTGTCCCCTCTCCAAGAGAGCAGAGCCTCCCGGGGCACTTGCCAGCCCTGCGTGTGGGTGGGCTTCTGCTAGTTGTGAGTTTCCATATTTCTGATGAACTTGAAGGGCATCAAAGTGCTTTAGAACATCTAGAGCTTTCACTAAATCAGATTAGCCTTTACCCCACGTCGTTTGAGTTAATTGCGTGGCTTTTCCTGTGTCCTACCTGTGGGCCACATGCCGGAGTCTGAGAATGAGCCTGTATGTTGCTGATTTTGCATATGAGGAAACTGAGGCCGGACTGCGAATGACCACATGCCTCCGGAGGGCAGAGCTGGGGCTAGCATCCACATGCTGAGTGTCACATCTCTCGTGCAGCTTTCTGGGGCTTTTCTGACTTGGAGCTTTGGTGCATACATGTGGTTCATATTTTTAAATGCTTTTATTGTTTTTTGAAACAAAAAATTAGCAGATTAACCTCATTTCCTAGTTTTAACAAATTTATGCTTTCTCCACCTTGTTCTTATTGCCTTATTATTATAGTTGAGAGAGGAAGACAAAATTAAAACTATAAACCAAAATGTTAAAGGCGGTTCTGTGGGGAAGTTAATCAGACACACATCTCACCTCTCCACCTGCCCCTTGGGGCCACGATCCCTGGTTATTGAGGGCACAGGTGGCAGCTGAGATCAGCTCTTCCCTTAGAAGGGAGCAGGGCACAGGGGTGGGCCTGGGCGAGTTGGAGGTCGCGACCGCTCGGGTCTGAGTGAGGGTTGTACAGAGAGAAACAGAGATTGGATGGGGATGGGGGACAGGGACCGATTCTCAGACTCCCGCAAGAGAATCAGTTAATCACGGACACTACCAAGAGGTACTAAATGATCCCCTCGCTTCCCCAAGGAATAGTTTGTTTAAAAGATACGCTAATACTCAAGAAAATCAAGTGTGACCCTTTAGCGCGCCTGCCTGGCTAGTGAGGAGTGTGCTCTCTTGCTCCAGGGCCGGGCTGGGGACATCCATCCGTCACCTGCTTTAATAAGCCTCTCATCGTGCCCACATGGACCAATCTGACCTTTTTCCTTCCTTCCCACTTCCCTGAAGGGGTTACCTGGGAAAGCTAGAAGGCGTGGCTATTACCCTATTTTCCATATTACATTTTAAGATTTACCACCTCCTCACTTGCGTGGAAGATTTGAGGACATTCTTGGCAACCTCTGATGGCCACAGATTGTTCTTTCCTGACGTCACAGTGCCTTCCACCATGACCTTCCTTTCGGCCGTGCGCTGGGGTCTGGAGAGACAGGTTACCCCTGGGGAAAGGCTGCCAAGGAGGCCTGGCTATTTGTCTTTTGGGGTGGTGACAGGGAGAGGGGAGCCGTAGGACCCACAGAGTTGGATTGGAACTTGCCCATGCTGGTGGGGAGACAGCCCCAAAGTGTTTTCCCGGTCCCGTGAGGCTATGACCATCTTTGTTTGCAGGCAGCTCTGTGGTTGAGCCCGAGGCTCATTTGTTTGCTGTGTTTGCACGTCTCTGGCAGATCCAGCTGGAGCCTGGTTTGAAGCCTTTTGTTTTCCTTCCAGAGCGGGGACGAATGAATGAATGAGTTTATGAGTGAATGAATGAACGGTGTCAGGGTGCCAGCCTGCTCCCCGAAGACTGCCCGTTACCCTGTCAGCGGTGCTCTGCCCCGTTGGGGGCTGGCCCACACTTGGCACCTTTGAAGCCCAGATTCTACCCACCTGCCCCCAAGCTGGTGACATCGCAGCGACAGGAGCAGCTGCACAGCAAGACCCTCCAGGAGCGTCTTGTACAAGGTCTGTGGAATTAGAGTAAATGCAAATGCCACGTAGGGACTTCACAGTCCCCAAGCCAGCTCACTCGATAGTGAGAAAGAGCCACAGACTGTGCCCAAATGCACCCTGGGCAGGGGGGCAGGCGGGGCGTGGATTACGTAACATCACCAGGGAAAGACGCGTAAACCACACTCCAGGTGCTCGGTCAGGTTTCATCTCACCACTTTATGCTGTTCTCCTCCTAGAGGTTACGGAGCATGGAGAGCCCCCTGCCCCCCAGCTGAAAACCTTTCCCTCTTCAGCTACTTTTAGACCCATGACTTCCCTGCAGGTTGGCTGATTGCTCTGTGCTGCAAATGCCCACCTGCCGACCACAGGACTTAATCACCAATGCTGGAGCATTCTTTTCCTTCTGCTCCATTTCCTGCTCCAGGTACACAGTCATTTTTTTTTCTCAGGTTGAAGGTTTACATTCTTTTTTTTTTTTTTTTTTGAATTTGCTTTTTCAAATAAAATAGTCTAGGCTTTCTTAGAGTTCTCTCTCCCAGTTTTGCTTGGTTATTTAGTCAACAAAAGAAGAATCAAACTGAGTCAAGGAAAGTAGAATCTGATCATTAGAATGCATGGAGTTTTGGAGCAGTTGTTTAGGCGTCACCTGATTTAAAGGGGACCAGGAGTATATTGTTGGTGTCACCCCAGAAGGCCTATCCAGAAAGCTGGCACTCGGTATGTATAGGCTGAATGAAAACCACAGAAAAGAAGGAAAAACCCATTGATACGGAGCATTTTTGCAGGAACATTGATAAATAGCCAGTTGTTAGAGCACCTGCCCCTGGCTGTATGTGGAGCGTCTTTTTCTTCTTTCGTCTTCTTTCCTAAGAAGGAAAAAAGGAAAAGATCAAAAAGGAGCTTTGAACCGTTGTCAAGCACGTTGGGAAAAGTGAAAACCCACTTCATGCCTGTCATTTGTAAGGAGAAGCACGTTGGGCGTGAACGTGTTTGGAAATGTCTGGAATTTCGCCAGGAGACGAGACGGCAGCGTGGCGGCAAATTCCAGACCAAAGTCTGGTATCGCTTTGCTCCCTTCCCCTCTTATCTTTTCTTCCCATTTCTTTTGCTTTTTCACTTCTCTCCTCCCGCTCCTTCTTCCCTTTCTAATGTCTCCCTCCAATCTCGAGCCACTTTCTTTTATTCCCTATACATGCGGGTTCACAGCAGCAGAGAAAACTGTGATCTCTCAGAAATATCTATTGTTCTAAGGACTCTAGAAGACAGAGTCAAAGAAATGAAGCTTCGCTAGTGACACTGTGGCTTGAGGAGGGAGGGTGTTTATGAGCAGGAGGGATCGTCTGTGTGTGAAATGTATTCAGTTTTCATGGAGTGGATACCATGGGTGTCCACTGTATGCCAGGCACTGCGGTCGGACGTGCAGATGGATAACTTATGTTGTTCCCATTCTGAGGACCCCGCAGTGGCCGGGGAGGGGCAGAGACAGGCATGGAGGTTAGTCGTTGCAATAGAACATCGTAAATTGCCTTCACGGGGGCACGAACCGTGTGTCGCGCTCACAGAGTCAGGCGGTTCCCGTTTTAGACTGGAAACTTTCCCAAGGTCTTTTCTTTCCCCAACTTGCCTTTAGCCGTTGCAATCGTTGCTTTTGCACTGTCTGCAGGAAGAAAACAAAAACGTTCCCAGCCCTTTTCATGTAAGAATCATAAACCATGCCCTGACAACGGCAGAGGATTATAGGACTGATTTATTTTTATTGTGAGTAGAACTTTTAATTGTCTTCCTTATCTTCTTGCCTGACTGTTATTTGCTGGGATGAAGTTCACGATGTTTTGAGAGTCAGTTCAGAGGTGAACGAAGGATGCAGTCATAATAGCAGATACAGACGTGGTGTTGGCGTTTCGTGAATGTCAAATACTAATTTTAACAATAATAAATTTTGAAAAGGAATCTCATGTCCCCAGCTAGTGAAAGAAGGTATTCTGTGCGAGAGGCTCTTGTTATGGGTAGATAACCAGACTTCATTTCTGCTGCAGATTTGAAATATATAGCCTTTTTGCCTGCTAGTATTTGGGGAAGCTCACATTTTCAAAGTAGAGTCATGATATAAATCCTTTCTCTTCTTGTAATCTGAGCCTTTGCAGCAACCTTTATGGCAGTAATTCCCAGTCCCCTTGTCCTAGTTAATTTGGTATTTAGCCTGCCCTTCCCTCCATGCCGTCCAATGCTTAGTTCCACTTTAACTTTGAGAATTCTGTGAACTCTTCTAAGATTACATGAGACACCCTCAACTTATTCCTGTCGGGAATAATTGGACTCAAAGTAGGGAGGGGTTTTTGGAAGAGGGCCAGGAATGGTCCAATTGGCAGTTGCCC
>RJWJ010007687.1:0-56410 GCA_004363605.1 Indri indri | reverse complement strand
TAATAATGCCTCTGGTTGATTTTTAAACTGCTATATTGAGGTACAATTCACTCATTTTAAATGCAATTTGATGAATTTTGGCAAATCTGCATAGTTCTGTAATTACCATTACACTCAAGCTACAGATCATTTCCATCACTGCATTAAGTTCCTTCATGCTCATTTGCAGTCATTGCCTCCTGCTACCCTCAGTCCAAGAAAACCACTGATCTACTTTCTGTTACTATAGTTTTACCACTTCTAGCAGTCGATGTAATTGTAGTCATGCAGAATTCATCCATTCACTGGTTAATGGACCTTAATCCTTTTACCAGCGGATGGACATTTAGATTATTTCTGATGTTTTGCTATTATGAATAATGCTGCTGTGAACCTTCTCATACAGGTCTTTTTGTGGTCATATGTTTTCATTTTTCTTGGGTAGATACTTAGGAGTCGAATTGCTGGCTTATATGGTAAGTGTATGTTTTTAAGAAACAGCCAAATTGTTTTCCAGAGTGGCTGTGCCATTTCCATTCCCACCAGCAGTGTATGAATATTCCAATTGCTCCATATCCTCACCCAGCACTTGGTATCATTGTTAGTCTTTAATTTTAGTCATTCTAGTGAGTGTGTAATGTTATCTCATTGTGGTTTTAGTTTTAATTTCCCTGAAACTAGTGATGCTGAGCATTTTTTCATGTGCTTATAGGCCATTTGTATATATTCTTTCGTGAAGTGTCCAGATCTTTTACCTATTTTTTTTTTTTTAATTGGCTTGTTTGCCATTTTTGGTTGTATTTGGTTGTAACAGTTCTTTATATATCCCAGACACAACTCCTTTGTCAGATATTTTGGAAGATTTTCTTTTAATCTATAGCTCGCCTTTTCATTTTTTTTTTTTTTTTGAGACAGAGTCTGGCTCTGTTGCCCTGGCTAGAGTGCTGTGGCGTCAGCCTAGCTCACAGCAACCTCAAACTCCTGGGCTCAAGCAATCCTTCTGCGTAAGCCTCCTGAGTAGCTGGGAGTACAGGCATGTGCCACCATGCCTGGCTAATTTTTTCTGTATATATATTTTTAGTCGTCCAGATAATTTCTTTCTAGTTTTAGTAGAGACGGGGTCTCGCTCTTGCTCAGGCTGGTCTCGAACTCCTGACCTTGAGTGATCCACCGGCCTCGGCCTCCCAGAGTGCTAGGATTACAGGCGTGAGCCATTGTGCCCGGCCGCCTTTTCATTTTTAAAAATATTATCTTTTTAAGAGCAAAACCTTTTAGTTTTGAAGTAGTCCAGTTTGTCAATATTTGTCTTAATGGTTCATGCTAGTTGTGTCCTTTTAGCTCTTACTTTAGATTTATGATCTATTTAATTTTTTATATGGTATGGTACATAGTCAAAGATCATTTATTTGTATATAGAATCTATCCTTTTCTTCCATTGAATTGCCTCTGCATCTTGAGATATCTTCAGTGTTGAAAATTGACTCTATAAGCATGGGTCTGTTTTTGGACTCTGTGTAATGTTTTATTGATTTTTATCAAGGGTCAGTAAACTAAGGTCTATGTGCCAAATCTGGCTTGTGGACTGTTTTTGTAAATAAAGCTTTATTAGCATGCAGCCATGCCCATTCATGATAGGTATTATCTGTGGCTGCAACAGCAGAGACAGATTTCAGTAGTTGCAACAGAAACTGCTTGGCCTACAAAGGTGTAAATATCTACTGATTGGCACTTTTCAGAAAGTTTGCTAACCTCTTATCTTTCGTTTATCCTTATGCCAATACTATGCTATATTTATTACTGTAGCTTTATAGTGAATCTTGAAATCAGGTGGTATAAGTCCTTCAACTTTGTTGTTTTTTAAATATAGGCTATTCCAGGATCTTTGTATTTCCATGTATATTTTAGAATTATTTTATCAATTTATACAAAAGCCTGCTGGGATTTTGATTGGTATTACATTGAATCTATGAATCTATAGTTAATTGGGGGGGATTAATAGCATAAAAATATTAAGTTCTCCAGTGCATGAACGTGATATATCTCTCCAATTGTTTATACTCTCTTTAATTTCTCTCAGCATTGTTTTGTTGTTTTTAGTGTAATGACTCTGCACATCATTTGTTAAATTTATCCCCAAGTATTTTATCTATTGATTTTACTCTAAATAGAATTATTAAAAATTTCACTTTCTAATTGTTGCTGATACATAGAAATACAATTGATTTTACATATTGACCTTATATACTGCAACTGTGCTAAATTCCTTCATTTTCCTAGTTTTTATAGATTCCTGAAGATTTTTTACATATATGATCATATCATTGTGAATAAAGACAGTTTTACTTCTTCCTTTCCAATCTGTCGGCCATAATCTTAGTTTTGCTTTAATCCACTGGCTATTTTGAATATAAGCAGTGAGAGCAGACATTCCTGCCTTATTATTGATCTTGTTATGATTTTCAGTAGAAGTGTTTAGTTTTTTGCCATTAAGGTTGAATGTAGGTTTTTTTATAGATAACCTTGTATCGAGCTAAGGAGGTTCCTTTTTATTCCTTGGTTGCTGAGATTTTTTTAAAAATTGTGTTGAATTTTGTAAAATGTTTCTTTTTGTATCTCTTGAAATTATCAGTTTTTCCCCTTTATTCTTTTAACATCGTGAATTACACTGATTGGTTTTCGGATGTTAAACTAACTTTGTATTCTTGTGATTAAACCCATTTGGTCATGTTTTTTTTAATACTGTTGGGTTTGATTTGCTAGTAAGTTAAGGATTTTTGCATCAATATTTACGAGGGATGAGGTCTGTACTTTTATTGTGATGTCCTTGTTCGGTTTTGGTGTTAGAATAATACTGGCCTTGTAAAATAAATAGGGAGTATTTCTTTTGAAAAATATAATACAGGATTAGTTATTTTTTTTAAGCCTAAATATTTGATAGAATTCACCAGGGAAGCAATCTGTTTTTATTTTTTTAAGACTTTTAAATTTTATTAATAGCTAAGTTGTAAGACATTCAGTTTCCCCTAAATTAACTCAATAAAAAGGGTGCTTTCTTGTCACAAATAAATTTGAAAATACATTGGACTTTATCCTGCTTTCTCCCATCCAAGTACTAACCAGGCCCGACCCTGCTTAGCTTCCGAGATCAGATGAGATCGGGTGCGTTCCGGGTGGTATGGCCGTAGACTATCCTGCTTTCTGATTCTGTTATATGTGAAAGGTAAATTTATGAGAAGTTGAGAGCCAGCCTTTGTAACTGTATTTCCATCTGCATTCCAGCTGCATAATAGGGAAATAATTGTATTGTTATATTTTGGCTTAATGTTTAATATTCCTTTCTTATAAAGTATTTGGTTGCTTTGCATATTCATCTGTGTTTTTTGTTAATTTTAGGAACTAAAAAGGAGTGTAGAAAATCAAGCAGAAAGGAAAATGGAAGGTCAGAATTCCCAGAGTCCTCAGCAGGTCTCACAGTGTCTCAACACATGCTCAGAGCAAAATGGTCATGTTCCTGCACTGCCAAATGCACAGCCAGTTCTGCAATATGGTAATCCTTATGCAACACAGGAAACAAGAGGTTATTAAAGTATTTTTGGTTTGGGGTTAGCTGAATCTGGAGGAGTTTTTTTTTTGTTTATATTTTCATGGATTAGAGAAGTGCTAGTACAATCAACTCTAAGAGAAACTTTATTTGTATAATTAGCCATGTTAACATTTAACACAGTAACTAGCCTCTTCTAGAAGTGATGCACTATGAAATGAGTAGTCTATTTGCTTATTACATATTGTTCACAATTTTAAAAATCACCTGGGTCAAAAATAAAAACATCCTTTTTTGATGCACCAAAGTGGTGGTTTATATCTTGCTCATTATATCTATACATAGAGATGCTAATTTTTTAGTAATCGGTTTCATCCTACCCTTCCACAATTTTTATTACAGATGGAGCAGATGGTGCTTTTTACCCAGATGAAATCCAAAGGCCGCCTGTGAGAGTCCCCTCTTGGGGACTGGAAGATAATGTTGTCTGCAGCCAGCCTGCTCGAAACCTTAGTCGGCCTGATGGTTTAGAAGACCCTGAGGATAGCAAAGTAAATTGAATTTCCATTGTGTGAGCCTGTCCCTTTTATTTTCTGTCTTATGTAGAGAGTTAAGGGTATGTGCTCATGTGTGGAAGGAGTGTCTGCCACAGTTGCCTACTTGATTTTTGGAAAAATCTGCTTGTCTTTAAGTTTGAAAAATCTACCAATATGCTTCAGGCTTATACTTTAGGATTTATACACTAGAGAGATTAAGTTCAGAGAATTATCTCAGAATACTGTAGTTACCAGATAGTTCAATCTTAACCATCACTTACTAAGTAACTTACTATATTCTTTTGATCATAGATGTACTAGGCCGGAAGAAGCAAAATGTTAATGACAGTTTTATGTTTCAGTATGCATGTTTTCATTTTAGTGTTTATATCCCACTTTAGATATCAAGGCGGACTCTTTATTATCTTTGCCAGAAAAAGAAGTGTATGTATCATATAGTAGTTTTATTTTTTGGAGAAATATTCTTTTAGACATCTTTAGTATTTATGTAGCATTTCTTATTCTCAGGCAGCAACACAATACCGATGATAATTAAATTACTTTGTGCAGCATGTCATTATTTTAAACATTTCATTTGAGAGATTTCTTCCCCATTTAATAAATAAGTTTCCTCAGAGCTGCTCTTTTTGGATAATAGGTTCTTCATAGTAGCTCTTTTCGGATTTCCTGTGCATTAAGATGAATTTAAAAGAAATGCTTTATCGTGCTCTTTGCAAGTACAGTGGTATCATGACCTGTTTCTCATTTAATCTAGTTTGCTGCATTTAATTGCTATTAACCTTTGCAGAAACTGATCAGTGTTCAGACAGGCATGATTTTAGCCCTAGTGCTCAACACCCATAATGGAGAAAAATGTATTTCTCCCGCCTGCCTTTTGGCCTCCTGTGTCCATTACTGGGAATAATTAGGAAAACTGTCAGAACTTTTGTAGCCTATTTAAGGTCTAGAGTATCATCTTACTGCTTTTTCACACCTTTACTTCACATTTTGCATATTTAATATGATCATTCTTGGCACGGATGTTACGTGTGACAAGCCCTTCTCTTCCGTAGTCATCTGCTTCAGTTTAATTAGCAGAATGTTCTTTCTGATCTGTGTGCTTTGCCCTCCTGCAAACTCATGAGAAGTAGTGTTAGAGTCTTGTGCTCATTTGCTGACATGCTTAGATTTGGTAATGAGATGGAGGACTCTTAATACACACCTTTGAATAATTTTATTTTACAATCAGATTTTTCACATTAGACAGAGTAATGTACATTCAGAACTTTAAAAAAAAATTCTTGTCATTACAACAATAAAAATCACTTGCAAATGAAGTGTTTTAGTAATTTTAGTAAGACTATGGGAAGCAAACTTGAGTTGACCTGTTCTTTCTCTCTTTCTTTGCCCTGGGAGTGATTAACAGCCACAGGTCCCAGAACCTTTAAGTCACGGTTGAGGTGCCCTACTCTTTGAGCTTACCCAGTGCCTACACCTGCCATATCTCCTCCCTTCTGCACCAGAAACTGTGGTCAACTATTAGATCAAAAGTCTTTTTCGACTCCCATTTACTTAATAATTGCACTAACTAGAATAGCATAATTATGATGGTGATGGCAGCATCTGTTTGCTGGCTAATGCTAACCTCTTTAGATATATTAATAGTAACTTATTTGTTCTTCACAGCAGTCCTGTGAGGTAGAAACTATTACCATCACTATTTTATAATGGAGGAAACAAAAGAAACATTAAATAGCTTGCCCCAAATCAAACAGCTGGTGAGGGTAAAGGCAGGATTGGAACCTCATCAGATTGGCTGTAGAAGCTGTGGTCTTAACCACCTATCAAACACTAAACCAGAGACTCCTCTACTTACTCAGTTCATGGCACCCTTAGCATCTCAGTAATTTTTATTCATAGTACTCCCTAAACCAAAAGAAATGCAATAAGTCCTCATTTAATGTCATATATAAGTTTTTGGAAACATACTTAAGTGAAACGACGTATTGATGAAACTAATTTTTTTCCCTTCTTCAATGTTGTCATGAGACAATGTTGAAAGAAATGTTATTCGAGGACCTGCCGTAAGTTGTTTTGCTTAAAGTTGCAGTTTCCAAGGACCTCTCTGTGATGTGAAGTTAAGTGAGGATCTATATAGCTAACAATTAAGTATTTATTTCCTAACAAATTTAGTAACCATTTGAGAAAAGAGTACATATAAATTGAAAGAAAAATTAATATTATTGTTTCATTTTAAATAACCACAGTTACTAGTGGAATGCGCATAATTTTTGGCCACTTGTCAAGCCTTGGAATTACATTGGACAAGCCACCCTCATTTCCTGTTCCACAGTGATTTTCACATGGCACTTGATTTATATCACAGCAGCCTCCCAAAACCCAGCTTCTCAAAGATGTCATTGAAAAGGAATGTGGCAGTATCTGAAGTTCAATCTGTAAGCTATCTCCAGCTATTACAGTAGTTCACATGATATCTGACGGATACTGATGCTCTTTGACTTTTGATAGGGCTATTGCCTGATAAACCCATCGTAAGTTGAAAGACCATTTTTAATGGTCTTACAATAGATTTATTGGGATGTAACCCCAGTATAAATTGAGGAGTGTACTGAATGTGTTTTGCTTTTTCACCATCATAAAGTCAAACCATCATAAGTTGGAGACTATCTTTATTGCATATTTCTGTGTACTTCTGCAGATATGATATCCTTAGAAAATTAAAATTATCCCACAGTACCCCTCTGAATTTGACGTGGTACCCTAGGCACTTTCATACTCAGTTTTTGGAACCATGGGTCTAAATCCTTGCTACTCAAAAAAAAAAAAAAAAAAATGTGGCTTGTAGACCAGCAGTAGTGGTATCTCCTAGTAGTTTGTTGGAAATGCCGAATCTTCTACCCCACTCCAGACCTACTGAGAATCAGACTGTATTTAACAAAATCTTTAGACGATCATGCTCAGTAGCATTTAGAATGCACTGTTCTAAACTTCTCAACCCCATCATTCAAGGCTATATTATTTTCTTTTCCTTTAATGCATATCCTACTTTCCAGTTGTTTTTATGCCTTTGTTCAGTGTTTTCCTTCTACTGTTGTTCCTCCCCTCCCCCCATCTCTGAAAGACTAAGGCTCTCACGTTCTATTAGTATGTGGTATGTTTGTTGCTTTCCATATTAGTCCTTCACTATGAACCCCCAAACTGAAGGCAATTTTTGTTGATATTCATTTTTTTTCCTGGTGAGTTTTTAGCTTTTATTCTCAGAAGGGTCTGTGGTTGTCAAAGGTTCTGTGATTCCAAAACTGTTGAGAAGTGCTGCTTCAGAGAGTCGAGGCCTGTTTCCCATTTCTCATGGTATATCGTTTGAGTTTTTGCCTTTCTCAAATTTGCCATTTTTCCTATATTGTCTTATTTTTAAAGTTTTAATGTGTTTTCTGTTTACAAAAATAGTGTATAATTACAGTCTATTTTTATAAAGAATGCCAAGACAAATCAATGGGAAAAGAAGGTCTTTGTAACAAATGGTGCTGGGAAAACTGTATATCCAGTTTGATGAAAGAATGAAAGTAGACCTCTGCCTCACATCATATACGAAAATTAACTTGAATTGGACCTAAATGTAGAGCTAAACTATAAAACTCAAAACATAGAGATAAATCTTTGTGATCTTGGATTACATAATCCTTTCTTACATATGATACCAAAAGCATAAGCAGCAAAGGAAAAAATAGATACAGGTTGAGTATCCCTTATACAAAATTCTTGGGGCCAGACGTGTTTTGGATTTCAGATATTTTTCTGATTTTGGAATATTTGTTGAACTATTCCTAATCCGAAAATCTGAAATGCTTCAGCAAGCATTTTCCTTTGAGCCTCATGTCAGTGCTCAAAAAGTTTTGGATTTTGGAGCAATTTGGTTGTAGTATTTTGAGAATAGAGATATTTGGCCTGTAATTGGACACCATCAAAAGGATTAAATGAATTCTATGCTGTTCTGTTTTTAATTTTTTATACACAGTTATTTCCAACTGGTACTGTATATCTGGTTGGCATCTCTTAATCCCAAATTTTCCATTTTCTATACTTTATAGTATTATGCCTTTCACATAGTAGGAGTAGTTTAAATGTTTATTATTAATGGTTTTAGTTAGAGAAATGCATTCCACATGTTACTAAGCATATGACAGCCTAAAGATTTTGTTAAATGCAGTCTGATTCTCAGTAGGTCTGGAGTGGGGTAGGAGATTCTGCATTTCCAGCAGTCTCCTAGGAGATACCACTGCTGCTG
This sequence comes from Indri indri, assembly GCA_004363605.1. Lineage (NCBI taxonomy): Eukaryota > Metazoa > Chordata > Mammalia > Primates > Indriidae > Indri > Indri indri. The sequence goes on along the minus strand of RJWJ010007687.1, from coordinate 48,048 downwards.
GTCTACAAACCACATTTCTATTTTTTACCTATTAAACTATTTAAAATTCAGGTCATCTTAGAAAAGTTAATTTTTGGTGACAGCTTTATTGAGATATAATTCATATACCATACAATTTGTTGTTCAAAGTATACAATTCAGTGGTTTTTAATATATTCACAGAGTTGTGCAACCATCACCGCAGTCAATTTTGGAACATTTTCCTTACCACAAAAAGAAACCCTGTACCCTGTAGCAGTTACCTCTTCCTTTCAATTCCCCTCAGCCCAGGAAACCCTTTATCCACTTTTTCTCTATACATTCATCTTTTCTGGATATTCAGGCATTTAAACCAAATCATGAAATTGTGGCCTTTGTGACTGGCTTCTTTCATGTAGCATAATGTTTTCAGTTATTCATGTTTCAGCATGCATCCATGTTTAGCATGTAGAATGAATTTTTTTCCTTTCTACTGCTGAATGATATTCCATTATTTGAATGTGTAAGTTGAGCATCTGAAATGTGAAATGCTCCAAAATCCAAAACTATTTGAGCATCAACATGATTCAGATTTTCAGATTTGGGATATTCAGCCAGTAAATCTAATGCGGATATTCCAAAATCCAAAAAAATATGAAACAGTTCTGGCTCTAAGTGTTTTGGATAAGGGAACTCAATCTTTACCACATTTCGTTTACCCATTCATCTGTTGGACATTTGGATTATTTTCACATTTTGGCTATTGTGAATATGCCCCTCTGAACATTTGTGTACAAGTTTTTATTTGAATACTTTTTCACTTCTTTGGGAAAGTGGAATTTGCTGGATCATGTGGTAACTCTGCATTTAACCATTTGAAGAACTGCCTGTTTTCCACAGTGGTTGCATGATTTTACATTTCCATTAGCAGTGAATTGAGGGTTCCGGTTGCTCCACATCCTCACCCACACTTGTTGTTGTCTTCTGTATTGATTATAGCCCATTTTAGTGGGTATGAAGTGGTATGTCATCGTGGTTTTGGTTTGCATTTCCCTGGTGGTTAATAGTGTTGAGAATCTTTCATGTGCTTGCTTATTTGTATATCCTCTTTGGAGAAATGTCTATTCAAATCTTTGGCTATTTTTAAATTGGGTCCCTTATCACATAATATGATTTGCAAATATTTTCTCCTATTCTGTGGGTTGACTTCACTTTCTTGATGGTGTCCTGTGCAGCACAAAACTTCTTGGTTCCAGTGAAGTTGAATCTGTTTATTTTGTTGCTGATACTTTTGTTGTTATATCTAAGAACTGTTGCCTGTCCAAGGTTTTTTATATATGTCTATGTTTTCTTCTAAGGCTTTTATAGTTTTAGCTTTACATTGTTTTTTGGTCCATTTTAAGTTAATTTTTGAATATGGAGAAAAGTAACTAAAACTTATAAAAACTAACAGATTTGCAAAATTATTTGCTTTCCGATTTTTAATATAGTTAAATGTTATTCCTTCATTGGCTGATATATCACTAGAAATGAATGTCTGGTGGTAAAGTTTAAACAATAACAATCTCATAAAAAGAAGAGGAATGTTGACTAATACTACCAAATGCAAAGTTTCGAGGGGCAAAGATGATAATTCTTTTGTTTTAAATAAAAGTCACTCAGAATCATTGAGTACTCTCTCTTATGTGTTGACTTTGGCCTTAGCAAATATATAACTTTCATAAAGAATGAATGCTCTTGAACTAAAGTAATACTTAGTAAAAGTTTTATTAAATGGTGAACCTTTCTTCTTGACGTTCATTACTGATTCCTGAATGATACTTAAGTATTTCAATTACTGATTCCTAGCAAAGAAGAATCACAACACAGTGAGTCAATACAGTCCCATAGTCTGGATACTAATGATTCACATGGTATAACTCAGTCATTAACCCTTGAGTGTATATTGCTAGAATTTGATCATGATAGTTAGAATTTTAAAATTATGGTAGAATACATAAAACATAAAATTTACCATCCAAACCATTTTTAAGCATATAGATCTATATTGTTAAATATATTCACATTGCTGTGCAACCAATCTCCACAAAGTCTTCTCATATTGCAAAACTGAGACTCCATACCCATTAAACAACTCCTATTGCCCTTCCCTCCAGCCCCTGAAAACCACCATTGTACTTGATCTCCGTGAATTTGACTAGTCTAGTTAGCTTGTGTAAGTGAATCATATAGTATTTGTCTTTGTGTGACTGGCTTATCTCATGTAGCATGTCTTCAAGGTTCATCCATGTTGTAAACATGTGTCAGAATTTCATTCCTTTTTAAAAAGGCTAAGTAATATTCCATTATATGGATATACCACATTTTGTTTGTCCATTAATCCATCGGTAGACATTCAGGTGGTTTCTGCCTTTTGACAGTTGTCATTAATGCTGCTGTGAACATGGGTTCATGATTCAATGTATTTTTTTGAGTCTCTGCTTTCAATTCTTTTGGGTGTATACCCAGAAGTGGGATTGCTGGATAATGTTGTAATTCTGTTTTTAATTTTTTGAGGAACCACCATATGATCATGATTTATGATCTAACCCTATTTTATTGTCCAAGAGGTTAACCCATTTTAAAACTATTTCAAATGTCCAAGCTAGTTACACACTTTTACATAACAAAACAAGAATGTTTTGAATAGAGTACATTTTGAGTTAGGCATATAATGAGAAGTTTTTGGGTTTCAAGTAGAGCTTCAGTTTATCATAGCTTGTATCCTTTGCTTAAAACCAATTTGTAATAGAAATAGTATCGTGTTGATGGATCTAAAGGTAGATATGTACACTATAAGAGGTTTAACCTTTAAGAGGATTAAAATACCATTAATAAAAGCGTTTCTTTCTAAAGCAAGATTTCTTAATTTAATAATTTATAATTATTTATAAATAGATTTCAATATGGTATTCTCAATGAAATTTGCTAACAAGGTGATTTTAGCAGTTTAGCTAACATACTAGGTACTGATACTTCAAAATCTGCTATTAAATCCTTTGGGGTTTGTAACTGTCAATCCTGAAACTGATAATTTAATATTTTTGGGTGGAAATCTTTCTAAAAAGAATAGATAACAGAATGTAACAAAATAGGGTTATCTTTGCCAAACTCTATATGGCGTAGAAAGTATAAATTGCTTTTGCTTTTTTTCCCCCGCCAGGTATTTAATGAGCAGGAGTATTTCATGTCTGAGAGGTGGTCTAAGTTTCGCACCTTAGCTACAAACTCTGTAGTTAGCTGATTCATGGAAGCAGTAAATTGGTATAAGCTGTTAGCTGTTGTAAAACAGGGAAAGTAGGTTATGAGATTTTTGGTTCCATTATATTTTTGGGCCCTAGAAAGTTGTATTTCTATTTTAAATATTTGTCATTAAGAATTTTAAAAAGTAGAATATCAAGACCTGCCAACTATTTTCTTCAACATTTCACAATTTTGAATTTTTTTTCAAAGATGAATGAGAAAATTTTGTTCATTATCACTACCACTATATTATAGTTGTTTAAGCATATTTACTGTTTTAGATACTGTTGCTGGAAGGCCTAAATCTGAGATCTGGAGTAATTGGCACAGAATCAAAATTTACTGTCATATGTACTAAGCTTAGCAGATTCAACTACTATATCATCTTCCTTCTTTGTACAAATTTAAAAGCTGTCTGGATTTTAGTTACTTGAATTTTCGAAGTATGTAAAGTATTTGTGTTTTATCCTCCATTTTCTCAACCCTCCATTAGGTTATCTGTCCTGTTTTCTTTTTGCTCCCTTATATCCTATAGCAATCATATGTAAATAAAAGCATTTTCTCATGTGACGAACATGGAGGGGGAGAAAAAGCCTCTCATCTTTTTTACCTTTCAAGAGGGGAAAATTGTCAGAATGATAGCCAAGTACCAAAAAAAGATACTCAGTCTTTTGTTTGTTGTTCACTTTGCATTTCACACCATATACACTTTTTCGGTACCTCTTCTTGTGACAGACTTGACTAGCTCATTAATAACAGCTCTGCAGCAAGCATAACATGAGGATTTTCATTGGTGCCTGCCATACCTGGTTATGTGCTTTTAGTTCATGACATGAGAGCAGCTAAAAGCTACTGAGAGGAAGAAAGCAAATGGCAATTTAGGTGATGTGGCTGAATTCAGTGTTAAGTTAGATTCTGCGTTTGGCTGTTGATATAGCATGTATGGATCTCTAAAAACTGACCACCAGGATGCAAGCATGGGAATCCAAGTCAGTGTTTTCTTTCTGATTAAAGCTCAGATTTACAGATTTTTAGAAGTCTCACAACCTGTAATTCAAAAACTGAATTTTGGCCTAAGGTTTGAGGCTTGTAGTTTAGTGAACTCCTTTGTTTTAACATGTGTTTTTTAGTTGGACTTGCTGGTGTGTGTGCCCAAGAATATACACATACAAACTCACATGTACTTTATTAATTTTCCTTTATTTATGATTTCTATATATCATGTCATGGATGTATCTTGTCAAAGAGACTTTTAATAACTTAATTTGCAAAAATAAAAAAAAGAGAATAGTTAGAACAATAATGCAGTCTTAAGATGTTTATGAAAGTGGTTACCTAGTCTATGGAATGATAAAAAAAAAAAAAAAAGTAAAGTTACCTGTATAGGTATGTAGGTTTGAAAAGTTCTACTGGTCTCAGCTTCATTTACACATACAGGTGTGGTATGTCTCCATTCCACTGAATACTGCTTTTTATTTCAAGGTCAGACTGTAAGTCCATAGTGAAATACTCTGTAAAGTTACTTTCAGACATACATATTTGAAAGTCTAATTAAATGATAGTAGAGGTGAAATTTCCCTTAAGTACAGTCTTCCTTTATACTGTCAGTATGTGCATGATTAAATTAAGGAATTTATATTTGGTTTTACTTAAAAATTCCAAAATTGTTTTTTCCCTAGGAAGATGAGAATGTGCCCACTGCTCCTGATCCTCACCCCCCAAGTCAGCATTTACGTGGGCATGGGACAGGCTTTTGCTTTGATTCCAGGTAATTTTTCTCTTTCCTTTGTAGAATTTGGATTATATAGTCCAGTGGTTCTCAAAGTGTGATCCCTGGCAATTTGTTAGAAATGCAAATGTTTAGGCTTGGCCTATTGAACCAGAAACTCCAGGTGTAGGGCCCAGCAATACATGTGTTTTAACATGCCCTCAGCTGATTCTGATGGATGCAATCCTCTGAGAACCTTTACCTGTTAAACCAAGCACTGTTGGGAGTTAATGAGTTGTATTTATCCTTATCATTTTACAAAAGGCATTTTCTATTAGTTAAAAATTGAAGAACTCTTGGCATTAAGACTCATTTCACATAATGCAATTGGATTTGGGGGATTTTAATTTTAAAAAGTTTTCTCTGACAACCTAATCATAAAACTAAATTTATAGGCTTTATCAGTGGGTTATACAGTTGTCCGTCTACAGTAAGCATTTAGAAGCAAAAAAAGAGGTTGCTGGAGTAAATAAAGGCTTTGAAGGTAAGTTGTTTATTATGAATATATATCTGCTAACTAGATAAATGTAACCTTGTTGTATACTGAGTGTTACCATTATAAATCTAGAAATACATAATTCTTTTATTTTCCTTTTTCTTCAAGCTTTGATGTTCACAAGAAGTGTCCCCTCTGTGAATTAATGTTCCCTCCCAACTATGATCAGAGCAAATTTGAAGAACATGTCGAAAGTCACTGGAAGGTGTGTCCGATGTGCAGTGAGCAGTTCCCTCCTGACTATGACCAGCTGGGGTTCGAAAGGCATGTTCAGACCCATTTTGATCAGAATGTTCTAAATTTTGACTAGTTACTTTTTGAGTTAATATAGTTTAGCAGTTAAAAAAAATATCACCTCAAATAGACCACTAAAGAGACCACAGCGTGTCACTTTCATGCACCCTCTACTGTACTTTTCTGACCAAGAGCTACTTTTGAGTTTGGTGTTAACTAGAGTTAGGGTCAGTCTTTGGCCTATCAATAAATATAATTTTAACCTGTGTTAACCTTACCTGCTTTAAGAAAAGTTCTTGTGTGTTTATATCTTTATTTATTCCCAAGTTTGCAGAGTTGTATGAATAAAGGATACAGGGATTATTTTAATTAGCGCTCTGAAAAAATACATATGTATTAGTGTACTAGATTATTTACCAGAATATTTACAAGTTTCTGTTTACCTTGTTGATTGAGCATGACTACTAAATATTATGTAATAAAAAGCATTTATCGTTAATAGTCGTGTGAAGTAATTCTTTGAATACAGAAAGTTCCATAATGTAGCCCATGAAATGATAGTTTAATCTTTGGAAATGGAACTGCATATAAAATGAAATCACATGCTTGCAAATATCCTTTTTATATGTGAAACGTTGAGGATTTAATAGAAGACATATTTTGTTAATTTTATGGCAGAAAACTTAGAATAACCTAAATGATTATTTTTAAACCATCTCGAAGTTATATTTATACCTAATGGGAAAATGGAACAAGATATGTTCAGTACAATTGTTTTCATAACAGTGGTGTTTGTGGCTTTAAATCACAATATGTATCATATCTTTTTCACATTTTCCTGATGAGTATATAAATTTGGAATATTTTCAGTAAGTGATTAAAAATGTGATGCATAAACCCAAATGAAAGTAATGTGTTTCTTTAGTTATGTGTCTGCTGTATAGTACTCTCATTAACATTAAAGAGTTCTGTAATTTCACTGTTGTCAAATTTATTTGCCATAGTTTTTCGTTAACCTAGAACCATGAGCATCTTTTTTTGGTTTGAGCCTTTAAAATACTTCTGAACTGTATTCCTTTCCTTTTTATAATGTGTGTGTTAAGAATTTGAAGTATCAACTTTTAATTTTGCTGCTTTTGTAGTTACCAAAATTGTTTGTTCTGAGGAAACCAGCTATTGGTGAATCTAATATTTAGACTTGGCATTTTGGGTGCTATATGTGAACTACATATATATCTTGTCACTTATATTTGTAGGAGCAGAATTTGTGTATTTTGGAATCTGTTAAAAAGGTTTTTGAGTCTCGGGCAAACTGGTATGCATTCAGGCACCAGCTGTTAGGACATGGCAGTCCTGGGAGGCAAACAGGATGGAAGACTCCTTGTTTCAGCTTCCTGATATAACAGGTTATATGACAAGCAGAATATATTCAAGTAAAATATGTTCAATATGAGCTTTTTAGGTGCAGTTAATAATTATGAACCATGTTAACCTAAAAGTATCCTTTGACTATTATAGAGTACTACTATTAGAAAAATGAGACTGTTCAACTTACTAGCCTAGAACTTATTTTTAGATAGTTCTTGGCCTCAGGCTTAAGGTAAGTAATTTGTTACTGATATGATAGAAAAGTAATGCAGTCTAAGCAAAAATTTAAGGGAACAAAATCTACATAAAATTTTTTTGCAAAATAGTCTAAGAAAACAAAGATCTGAATGGGAGATGTTAGTTTCCATGGTAAAGTTGATACTGGTTATCATAATGGACAATGAAAATAGAGACACATGTTTATTTCGGGTCAGAGGCAGTTTATTTTAAATGTGATTTCACGTACATTTATAAGCAGCTTTTCTTGACAGAAATTTTGATTAAGTTGCCTTCAGTTCTAAAACAAACCTCTGTTGCTTTCAAACATAATGTACTCTGTCCCCAACAAAACATATGAAAATATAATTTAAAGCACAGTTTTCACAGACACAGTACAATACATTCACTATACACGGTATAATAAAATATTCCCATCCTTACCTGTTTAGTAATACTGTCACAATGAATAAGTAAATAGAAATTGGAATTTGTTTTATTATTGAAAGAAATTTAACATGCACAATGACTATTTTATGACTGTTTAGCTGATGAACTACTGATCCAGCCTGCAGTTTCTTGCACTAGAAGGAGCGAAGCTAAATAATTGCTGGCCTAAAAAAATTTGTTTTGATCAATCGTAGGTAGATATGAAATAGCTGAGTAGGGCCTCCTTATGCACTAACTAGTTGCTTCTCATGTCTGGATCACCCTTTTGAAAGTAGGATAACACTGTATATTCAGGACCAAGACCACTTTTCAGAGATCTGAGAAAATTTTTAGAGGGCAGTGTCTTTATAAATACTTTTAATATCCCTCATTATGAGGGATTCATAACTTACGAATATAGAAGCTTACGCATCTGGCTAACAGAATTGTCACCCTTTCAAAATGGCTGAAAATTGAGGAGGGACCCTTGCTTGCCAGCTATATGTAACGTAAGACTTTTCATCAAATGGGAACATGGGAAGAAACCTATTTTGTGAGCATTTTCACCAGTTTGTTTTGTGGGCAGTTAGCTGTCTGTCTCAAAACAATTTTTATTGCATAATTAGGCAACTGGTAAACTCTTGTGTTTTTAAGGAATAGCACTTGGGAGAAAAGAACACTCAAGGCATGATGGTACTGTCGGTGAGGAAAAACTTCAGTAATGGTCCAGATGTAGGTTACTCTAAGAGGTCCTATTAGTCACTCTTTGACCACCTGCTGCAAGAAGCACTTAATTGTCAATAAGGCTCACTTTCATATTTCAGCAAAATGTTTTATAAAGCTAAACAGACGTTTCTGATAAGAATGCAGTGTGGTGGGGAAAGTGCCTTAAAAAAAAGTCTCAAAAAACACAATGAGCATGAAGAGGAGGCAGTAGGGGTCTTAACAAAAATGTTCCTCTTTGAAACGTGCTTAGACTTTTCATTCTGATTTGCAGCCCACAGGTTTGGTAGGTCAGCGGCTGTAAGAATTGGCAACACATAAATTGTTGGCAATAGAGAACTACAAAGTGCTTTAAAACTTCATCTGAAGATGAAGATATAACTGTCACACACACAAAATTTGCACTTAAGTATTTTGAAGTGTTTCCTAACGGACTTCAGGGAAAAGCATTTCACTAAATTGGTATCTTGGTCCCCAAATATCAATAGGCATAAATTGAATCCCTTGCACCCAGCAGGCACTCAATGAATGTGTTAATGAGTGAACTGAATAGACTATTTTGTACAAAAATGCCATTTATAACACTGAAATGATTGGTAAGTCAGATGATGGCAAGATTTTCAGCTTTTTAAAGGGCAAAAGGATTTGCAAGATAATACAAAACACAAAGCACACCTTTTTTATGTATGTTATTTAAATATGAAAATATTTTTAGCATATTACGTTAAACATTTTTTCTTATTTATATTTCCATTACCTAAAGTCTTTCTACTCACAAATACTAACTCCATTATGTAAGGCATGGTAACCAGTTTGATAATGAAGGTATTATTTTGGTTTTGAACAAATGTGAGTCGATGTGTTGAAAAACTTCAATCACATTACAATCTTGAAAAAAAAATCTCAGTGCCAGCCCCCTCCTCCCCCCAGTTAACATCACTGCAATACAACTAAACAATATGCAACATGCCCTCAATTTTATTTTGTTTTGGGGGAAATGTGCTGAAGAACCTAGAGCTTTTTTTGTTTAGCACCTTATATCAAAGTAATGAAAATAGGTATGATGATTACATGTGCAAATGTACAAAATCATTAACTCTACAAAGATACATCATTCCAAAATTACAGAAAAAATTTAAAGCATGCATTTTAACTTTTTCTTTAAAGGGTTGCTGAATGCTTCCCCTGAAAAAAGGTGGCTGTTTTCAAAATCAGCAACTGCTGGTGAGGATTTCTTGGCACAGTTATGACCAGCATGTTATTGCTGCATCTTCCTGATAATCTCAGCCGACACCGGGGGATGGAAATTGATTGTGTGGTGCCGCAGGCCCTGAGCTGTCTTGTAACTCTTCCCACACCGACATTTGAATGGTTTGCGGACACGAATCTGTGTTCTGTGACCATTCTTAGCATGGTACTTTATGCCATTCACATTCTGTGGAGAAGACAAAAATATTGCTTATTAGACGGAGTCACAGAATGCTTGTCAAACTTGGGAAAACCTCAATGTGGGCCTGGATTGCAGTTAGACACCTGGAGGGCAGCTGTTTAAGAGGGAATATGCTTTTGCATGAATGCCAGCTGTGGCCCTTCAAGGACAGTCTGGTGTGTCAACCGTGGGCTGTTGTACAGACTGAGTCACACAGCTGACACGAGGAAATTTCAAATATGCCTCAATTACTCTGAAAATGAAAGTATTGAGTTCTTAAAATTTTACATAATAGGTATTTAGGACTCAGACTGTATAAAGAAAATTAAATAGGCACAGTTCCCTCTGCCTGGAACTTTGCTTTCTCTCTGAATCTTTTTCTCCCACTCAGAAGAAAGTTAACAGTGATCAATGCTATAAAAATATCCTCAGGATGATCAATAAAGTACCTTTCTAAAGAAAAAAAAATTAGGGCAAATTTCGAAGTTTAAGGCTTGTATAAATTTTTGATTTGGAAACTCAGTTTATGTCTTGCTTTCCAGACTACTGTGATAGCCATTCCCTACCACACCTTTCCTAGAATTTTGTCCACTTTCTGCTCTGCATTAAGCCAGTGTCTCTGATGCTGCTGTGGGAGCCACCTAGTGCCCAAATCCTGCCCTGCCCCTGCACAGTTGTGTGCACTAAACAAACACTTAAGCCCTCTTAAGTAAGTGCAGTCCAAACATACAAGTAGCTTAGAAATTTTAGGTTATTTAGATAATGTTAGTCTTAGCAACAAAATGCTCAGACCGGGTTTCTCAGCATCTGGATGCTAAGATTGTCAAAATGCTTTCTGGATTTCTGTGAGTTGGTTTCGGTAGCTCAATAGCATATTCTTGTGCAAGACTCTCTTCCTAGATTTGCTCTACAGATTTAACAAACAGTATTGCTCATCCCAATTAAATGGTGAGTAAACAGGCTCAGGGTATTAAGTAAGGGTGGAAGATTTAAGAAAGAACGGCAGAGGTGATATTTGGGCACAGGTCTTAATTTACAAGTAAGCTACTGCCAGAGGAAAGGGAACAGAGAAGAAACAGCCTGTGACATGAAATTGTTGAGCACAGATTACTAGAAGAGTGAGCTGTTTCTTAAAATATTACCTAAATCTAGTCCTCCTGGGTCCAGTCCCATGCCCAACTAAAGGATTCAACACAGTCTTGTTCCCACACTACATAGGATGCCCTTAAATAAGCTTCCAGAAGACTACTCCCTGCCATTGCTTCATGAGTATCTGGCACGGTGTCTAGGCACATACTAGTAGATGCTCAATAAGTTTTTGTGAATGAAAGAATTTGTCAGAACAGTGTTTTCCAACCATATGCCTCACTATTCTGGAAGAAGTTGGGAGGGTTGCTATTAAAAAATGTGCTTGGTGGTTACTACTGTTACATTTCCCTCTTAAGAGACTTGTGCACATTAATGTTTTTTTTAGAGTTTTGGTAGAGAACCCTGCTACCAGTTGGCTGTGCTCAGAGTCTGAAGGTTGTCTAATGAGTGGAAGCAGAAGGCACCCTCTGCCCTGGATGCCTGGGTCTGGGCCTTCGGCATCTCCAGCCTTGTCCTTCCTGCATCAATCCTTTCACAAGGAGTGAGGAAGCAGCCCACCAGTCTTGTTAGGAGGCATGCTGGGGGATCAGAGCTTGCTGGGGCAGGACATGGGGAGGGTAGTAGCAGTTGCACAATCAGACCCACTGAGACATTGGTAGGTAGATATGCCCCATCAGCCCCCTGGCTGGCCCAGCCATCCCAGCTGGGGCCCTGGCACATGTGTGAAGAGGCCAACTTGTGTATGTAGCCCAAGTGAGCCTTCGGATGACTCCAGCCCTGCCTGGTGTGTCAGAGCAACTGCATGAGACACCCCGGGCAAGAACCACCTTGCTGAGCCAGGCAACTGACAGAACTGGGAAATATAATTGCTTTAAGTGTGTGTGTGAGAGAGAAAGAGAAAGAGAAAATAATAGTTTTATGACTGTTAGGAAAAGATTTCTGACTTTAATATGGTAGAACGTTCCCTGGCTAGCAAATGCTAGAAACGTGCATCTGGCTGCTTAATAATATCCCGGTTATTAGCTCAGTGAATATTCATCAAGCACCTAGTAGAGGCCTTTTTGGTAGATGAAGGGTTACCAAAACACTTCATGTCCTTATTTTCACAGGGAACTTGTTGCAAAATGGATCATTAAGAATCCAGCTACCTCTGAGCCCCAGAACCACTCATGCCTTGTCTGAAAATAGGGGAGACCAGAAATCAAAACTGTTAACCAAGAAGCAAAAAGGCAAAGCAACTTCAACAACATCAGGGCTTAGACACTCCATCCAGGCCCGAATTTTTATAACTAATTAGGTTAGAAAAGGTTTGAAATCAAATTGCTAAAGTCACAAGAAGCCAGTCCAATGTGCAACCAGATCCCTATTGACAAGGAGGACAAACCAGAGGTGAGGTGATTCCAGCAGGCCCTGTGGCCTGTTCCCAGCTTTAATGTAAACATTACGTTGTGCGTCTGGCTGTGAGACTGTGAGGAAAACACAGCCAACTCCATACATACAAGTGCTTTATTACTCTGGAAAAATTAGGAAGCCAGTCGCACATTTGGAAACATACAGTATTTCCAGGGTTGGCCAAAGAACCTCCTGTACCATCACTCCTTTCTCTGTTGTTGTGATTTAAAATGTTCACAAGTGTCAACAGGGCGCCCTTATCACAACTGTTAATAGAGAGTCTGATTTGACCTTGTATTAAAAGATTTCCTCAATCTATCCATTCAGTTATAGGCGATGGAACAACTTCTTTATAAGTCTAGATAAGCTCTTAAAAAGATCCACTGAAGTTTCTAATTGCATCAACCCCGAAATGAATTTGATCTTTCAAAAATATTAATAACAAAAAAATGAGAGGCAACTTGAAAAATGACATGCTCAAATTCCCTGGTCCTTGCAAAGAGAAAAAAGAGAAATGGAATTAAGCTTTGAAAGGGCAAGGAAGGTCACTAACATTTATTAAGAACTTATCACGCTGGGTGCTTGATGTCAACTGCCTTATTCAATGCTCATGGCTTAGATGAGGGAACTGACACCCAGAGAAGGTGAGTGACTTGCCCAAGATCACATGGCTGGTAAATGATAGACTTGGAATGGGAACCCTGAGGTCTACAGTTCCGTAAATCATATTTCCTCCTTTAGCCTCCTGAAGTGCGAGGTACGTGTTAGTTAGAACCACCACCTGATGGTCTTTGAAAAATCTTACCAGTTGGGAAGGAATGGGATACTCAGTCTGAAGAAAAGTGTCTATGAACAATGATGCTCTGACATCAGGCTAGTATATGAAGGAAGCAGGTGGGACAGGAGGTACAAGGGAGGACTTAGATGGTGGGTTTTACCATCAGGAACTACCTGTCCCTATGATGAATTTAGCAAGTCAATGGAGAACAAGCAGTTTAGAGGATATTCTAAAAATTCCGCTCCACGTCAAATGAGGAAAATGGAAAGTCTGGATGCCAAGCTGGGCCATCTTGCACTTCACTGTATCTGATCTTTGTTGTCAGTACTCAGGCCTTAATGTGTACAATATGTGACATGTGCCCTAGATACGAAACCCTACCTTTCAATTTCCCAGGGGCTGTGATGTTCTATTAATACACAGTGGAGAGGAGGAAGCTGCTTGGCGATTTGATGAAGAAGAAAAGTGGAAAAACAGAGATTGGGGATGGTGGTGGTAATGGTGGTGGTTAAAAGCGAAGTCACTTGGAGCGGCGTGGACCCCACCGGCCCCAGAAAGCAGGAGGGCTGAGGTGCATGTCGCCCTCCACTGACGCAACATGGCAGCACACAGAATGTCCAGGGCCGGTCGGTGGGATCTTTAGGAAAAAAAGAATTGCCTCTTTTCTTCCCCCAATTATTTAAGTAATATGTTCAGGGTAGGTAATTGCAGAAATCTAGAAAACGTAGAGCATAAAAAGAAAGAACGTAAATAATCACTAACATCTGAGGTATCTCCTTTCAGTATTTTTTCTAATTTACATGTATCTATATAAAATTTAGCGTCTTTTTTCACTTAATGTTACTTTGTGAACATTCCCTCATCATTAGTTTTTTTTTTTCTTTTGATTTTTGAAAATAGGATACTGTGTATCTAGGTATCAGAGGTCAGTTTATCTGTTGCTGAAACAATAATGTCCTCTCTGCAGCAGAGGACTCCTTCAGAGAAACTCGGTGGGGGGGGGGGGAGACTTGTTCTGTTTTACATTTCTTGAAAGTTACAAAATGTCTTTAATCGTCACCATTGTAACATAAAAGTTATCAAAGGAACAAAAACCTCAAAGCACTTCAACCCATCTTTTAAACTTATCCCCAGTTACAAGGTGGGGAGTCCTAACCTTTCACCTGCAGTCGGAAGAGGAGCGTGAGCAGCACTAGGGATGGGGTCCCTGGCCCAGCCTGCCACGCCTGGGGAGGAAGCCAAAGCGAGTCCCGCCACGGAGTCCGCGGGGAACCCACATTTCCCTCTTCCCCAGCACCACGTCTTTGCCCCGTCATTGCACCTTTGTTCCTTTGTCCTCAGGGTAGCTACTGAGACCTGCGCTGGGTGCTGAGGAGGGGACGTGGAGCTGTAGGGTCATGGGGGTCGCAGGGAGATGGTGTCTCACGGTAGACAGTGCTCGACGTGGAAAGAGCATCTGGGAAGGTCTGAGAAGGAAACTTTACCTATGAGGGGGAGTGAGTCTGGGGCATTGGTAAGGGCTCCTAGAGGAGGTGGCATTTGAGCTGTGCCTTGAGAAAGGAGTGGGATTTAAATGAGAGACGCTGATGGGGACAGGAAGGTGTGGGAGAGGAGGGTGTGCCACCCCCAAATACGCCTACTTGCCATAAGGATTGTTCAGCGGACGGCAATAAAGAAGCCGCAGATGCAGCAAAGCTCTCTGCCCTCCATTAGCCTAAAAAGAGGACACAAATTTACCAGACAAAAGAGATCCCACCACCCCCTTCTTCCAGGGAGAACAAAGGTTAACCGCTGAAGAGAACTCAGGACCCACACTGGCCTGGAGATGGTACCAGAGGAATCTACATGAACAAGCTTCACCAACTAGCCTTTATCTGCCGTTTATTTGTCTTCCTACAACTTGCTGCCCCTAGAGACTCAAAGTCCTTTTCCTCTGTCTTGTCACTTTTCTAAAAATTTACCATTTCTTGAAGATGTTGTATCAACTGGAGTTCAAAGCCACCTCTTCGAGAACTACTCATTCCCTGGGTGTCTGTCTCCCAAGTATATTGTAAAATATACATGTTCATAAGCCTCTGTTTGTTTTTCTCTTGTTAACTCTCTTTTGTTACAGGTGTCTGTTACAACTAAGAACTTAACGATGGTTGAAGAAAAAATTATTTTTCTTCCCCTATGAAGGGAAGAGGGTATCGTAAGCCAGGGAATTAACACGGGAACAGATGTGGAGACTTAGCTCTGCTGCGGGGTCCCTCTCCCATCCCTGCTCGGTATGAAGTCAGGAAGTTCAGATACCTCATCTCTCAGCTCTGTAAATGCCACTGAAACGGTGAGAAGAGCTGATCCGAGTCAGCGCCCAAGACACTTAACTGGTTAGAGACTCCTGCCAACAGGCGGCAGGAAAGGAAAGCCTGACTTGCCCTGGAAATAAACAAGATGGCAGAACTTCTGGATTCTGCCTGACTCCACAGTACACCAGCTCTTCTCACCAGTTACCACCCTCTTCTCACCAGTTCCCAAGCCAAAATCATGCAATAAATAAGATGAAATAATAATTGCATTAGAGAACGGCACTGCCCTACAACCAGTAACTTCTGAACAGAAAGAGTCAAACTGAAGCTTTAGGGAATGTGACCATGTTCACCTCACGCACTTGGCTAGAAGGACTAGGGTTACATGTCTGTTCTGTCCCACGTATCATCACTTGGCCTTCGGGCCCAGAAAAGGAAACTCACGCTTCCCTCATCGAGATCAGGACCACCAATGGCCACCATGTCATCTGCAGCCATTGGAGCCTCTTGGCTTTAGATGGTGAGAGAACAGCCAGAAAAGCCCCCATCAGCCCAGACATAGACAACTGAAGGGGGAAATCACTGGAAATCCAAGAAAACTAAAAGCAAAGGAATAATGATAACAAAACAGAACAGTGCTTGGGCCCTTGCGAGAAGCAGCACGCTAGCTGCGGTGAGGAGGGGCAGCTTGGGTAAAACGCCGATGGACCCAGCACCCGGGGCAGGCAGGTGCGAGTGTGGCCGTCTCTGTCTAGCTTTTCCTACTGGGAAATAGAAAAACAAGGAACACATCTCTTTCTGCGGTGCAGAGCTGCCCTCTGGAAAAATCAGCTTGTCTAACGGTGCTGCTGGCATCTTGCATCCCGAGGTAACTATTTAGTGGCCTTCTCTCCTCTCCCAGCTCCGTGCCGCTGATACACAGAAGACGCACAGATGCGTCCTGAGGCCTGTTCTGACCTGGCCTCAGCAGCTGTCCAGCAGGCCCCGACAGGACTCTTCCATCTCCACCCTGGGGGGTTCTTTTTAAATAAAGAGCATCTGGACTTTGCGTGATAGAATTTTAACAGTACATAGGTAAAATGAAACCTTGGAACACTACCTTTGTGTTTCATGTTTTTATATCAATGGCAGGTATAAAAAGTACTGAAATAGACTTGTTTTAGTGTTCAGAGACAAATATTTAAGAAGGGGCTATATAAAAAGTGATTATGCCGTTGCGCATATTTTTCAAGCCTTTCAAAAAAACCATCAGTCTGGTAAGCTCTGAGTAAATTAGCATATCATCTAATGTGCCAGGTATGTTTCTGATTTTGTATTTCTATCTCACATTTACATGTTAAAGAGCTGCTAACACCTCATGGGCAAGTTTTTAATTTTGTTTTTTAAAATGCCCTCTGGACCCACACTCCTTGTTTTGTCCCTTTGAGTTTCCTTGGAAAATTTAGCACCCCTGGCTGCCGGTGACACCCAGAGTCAGGCTCTCAGGGACACGGGCCAGCAGAGAGGAGGCGGAGGCTGCAGTGAGCGGTCTGGTGAAGTATCAAAGCCTTTTCCCCTGATCCCCTTTCGTGCCAGTGGGTGAAGGGAGCAAGAACTTCCTTGGCTGCAAGCTAAATACCCCACCACATTTCCACATTTTCCAAAAGGGCGCTGTGAGCCATCTGGGACTTTTATGACTTCAAAGTGGTCTTCCTGTCAGCTACCTGTAGAGCCAGCCGCTGGGGAAGGTGTTTGGCAAATAAATAGGTTGACACATTTTATAATCTGACAGGCCCCCCAGTATGACAAAATTTGAAGAATATCAAAGGTCTTCCTGCAAAAGATCTCTTTTGACCTCCAGGCTCCCGCATAGGTCAGCAATGGGGAAAACCCCACCAAGCACCCGACACCCGCAGGCCAGCATTCACCTGCGGGCACCCCATGTGCCCAAGTATCACGGGAGAGGGAAGCATCTCTCCCTGGCCCACGTGTTCTTTTTAGAGTTAAGAAGGGGCTGCTGCCTTACTTGAAACTTGCCCTTTTTCCACGCAGTTATGCCAAGCGAGGTGGCACCTCT
The DNA here is from genome assembly GCA_004363605.1 of Indri indri. NCBI lineage: Eukaryota > Metazoa > Chordata > Mammalia > Primates > Indriidae > Indri > Indri indri. Next base: position 30,542 of record RJWJ010007687.1, on the reverse strand, counting down.
GTTACCTTGTATCTCTTTTTACATCCAGGAACCGGGCAGGCAAAAGGCTTCTCTTCCCCTCCATTCATGCACATGGAGCTGAGGATGGCTTCGGAGCTGATGGCGCTCTCCGTGGTCCAGGACTCGTCGCTGTCCGACTCCTCGTAGTCCACCTCCTCCTCGTCGTACTCGCTGCCTGTGGGCGCAGGAGAGAAGTGCAGGGACGGTCAGCAGTGGTCACCTCCCCACGGGTTCGCCCGGCCACCCCCAAGACAGGAAGGGCAGCCACAGCAGGGCACGCCAGGCCCCGGGGGACCACGAGCACAGTTCCCCAGGCTGCCGTGGGCGGAAGAGCCCTGCATTCCCACCTGAGACTGGCGAAGGCCTTCCCAGCAATCCATGGCTAGGAGTGAGCTGAACAAGAACTTGAACTCGATTCCATGGCAGGCGCAAAGGGGCAAGGAAGGCTCCAAGGCCAGCAACAATGACAGACCTGCCCCCCACCAAGCTGGTGCCTGACATTCCAAGGATAGAGTTCTATCCCTGCAGTTTGTGATTTACTGGCTTAGTAAGTGCAAAAATCTCTAGGAAGGGGTTACATTTTGTAATGATTAGGTATTTCTTTATAGATTTGAGCTACAGAGACCATGAGGAAATCTGGAACTAAAAGGGGGTTACCCCAAGCTAGGGAGCAAGGGGAGCAGAGACATCAGGGGCTCGGCAGGCACAGCCGCGGGAGAATGTGGGGTGGCTCCTGAAGACAAAGCGATTCCCTGCTGCTCAGCCCTACCTTTCGGCTACACACACGTCTCCTGGCAGGGCCGACCCATCAGTCGCCTGGCTCGGACAGGAAGAGCGGATTCTCTTACATTCCTTGAGGTTAAGGGCTCTGCTAGGAACTGAATTAAAAATCTACTTTGCTGGCTCTGTGCAGGACGGCAGGGATGGAGAAACACTTCCGCACGCAGCCTCTTTTGCTCTTTTTAATGAGGCCCAAAGCCATTTATTCTGAGCTTTTGCACAATACAACCCTGAAGGACATAATTCTACAGATCATAAACAGTGTAAAATAATATGTTGACAAGTCCTAATGCATTTACAAGCCCCATGGAATAAATAGGAATTATAGCACAACATTAATAAGAATTATATGGTAGCAATTACAGTTGTGAAATTCATCCCCCAGGTGTGAGGCTAAATTGCACCAGGGGCCTGCCTGGGTGCTTCATGGGCTCACTCTGCTACATCAATTATTTCAACACCAAATATTGGCACTTTTATTGGGTTTCATTTTAATAGGCATTAATAAGATTGTTTGAAGAGCCAGTTGAGCCAGAAACAGGGACACAGGCATCTGAGGCTGAAAGCTGAAAGGATGCAGGAAGGAAGGAAGGGCCCTCAAGTTTATTGAGTGCCTATTGTGTTTCAGGCACGTTACATGCATTATCTCATTTAATCCCCAAGTAACCCTATGAGGTGGGGATTACTGTCACTTTTATCCACAGGAGGAAACTGAGCTGGGAGGTTAAATGCTTATGCATTCTCAGTGAGCTATTAGGGGATATTGCTTTTTCCCATGTTGCTTCCCAGCCCCAGTGTCTGGCTCCTCTGAGGGGTCCCTTTCAATCTTCTTCACCATTTACCACTCGGGTAGAATTCAAAGCACTCTGTTTTGAATTCTGCTAGAAACTCTCAGGTGGTGCAGAAAAAACAATTTGGCAAAAATGAGGCTTTGGAATTAAATGTGGGTTCCAGGAAACCCTGCTGAACTTGGCTATAGCTCCCCCAAATTGGAGAGCCAGTTTGGAAATCCTAGCACAAGACGACACAGGGTCCTACTCTGCCCATCTCTCCCTGTCCATAAGCAAATCCTAAAATCTGTTTTTAAGTAGGGCATTGTTTAAGACGTTTTACTCTTAAACAAATGCCACATGCTGGTGTCCTTTAAATTGCTTGTTAGAAAACTATAAATGCTATTTCCCAAAGCTCCTCCAGTGGGACTTCAGAAAGTTAGAATGACTAATTTATCCATCTAATTGGGCTAATTTGTTAACCTGAATACCAAGAACCACGCGACATTTACAATGGGGGTGGGGGACCTCAGACCAACTGAGGGCTTAATGAAGCCCAGCCGAAGATAAAACTTCAAAACTCCACTGGATCAAAAGGCACCAGACCCCGAGGGGTCGATGCCGCATACACAGTGGCCTGGAAACCACATGGCATCCAGCCCCACGCGGGGCCGCCTGACTAACAGTCCCAGCCGGAACGCTTTCGAGAGGGAAAGGTGGTGCTGGGCTGACAGGCACAAACTGTGACCATCCCAGGCAAAGTGAGACACCCCCCCTGGTTATCAGGTACCACCAGGTCCTCTGGGTAGCTGGTGAAACTAATCATCTCCCTTGGTTGAGGCAAGATGGACCTGTTTGTACTTAGTTCTGTCTTATAATGAAGAAGAGCAGCGCAGACCTGAGTTCATGTCTTTGATTTCATTAGGTGAAGGACAAGCTACTTGGCTTTTATTTTCTCTTCCACAAAATGGGCGCAAGTCTCTTCCTTGCAGCTTTAATTTAAGGATTAGAATTAGTGTCTAGAGATTACCTAGCATAGAAGGACTGCCACGTAGTAAGTGCTCAAAAAATGGAAGATGGCGTAACTAATGTCATTTTTGTAATAATATCACATATAAAACAATATTATTTTTAGAAAGGCCTGATGTGAAACTAAACAAGAAATAGGATAATTCTTATTTCCAGGCTGGAAATCCCTAGTAGAAAATATGCAAGCAGGACTCCACAAGGCAGGCCCGTCTGCCTCAGGCCCTCCAGCGCGGGTAGGGCAGAGACATCTCCGCTCGCCACCCCTAGGGAGGCTGCAGAGCCGGGCCGGGGGCACAGGCGAGGGCCCTGGTGCTGCCACTGACAAGCTGTGTGACCCCTGGCAAGTGACACCACCTCGCTGAGCTTCAGACTGCTCATCTGTAAAATGGGCTAGTAATTGTTGTGAAGAGTCATTGAGTCATTGCTGTTAGAAGTACTTTGAATAATGCCTGGCACATGGTAAGAGTTCAGTGAGTATTTGCTAAAGAAACACAATGTCGTGTGAGCAATTTCTTTATCTCTTCTACTGCTCTCTTCTGAGGACAGTCCCTCTTTTAAACTAGAGAACATGCTGGGGTTCTCCTACTGCTTGCCTTCCTGTACCCCAAATCCAGCCTTTTCATCAAACAGGGAACTGTCGACAGTGAGGCAGCCAGAGGGCCCACGCACCCCCGCGGGCCTGCAGCATCCTGCAGAAAACATTTGACGCCAAAAAACAGCTGCTCTTAATGGCCTTTCAAACACCTTAGAACTCTAGACAGAGCTAACCTGAAACTAAAGTTACACAGTGAGTAACAAAAACCTCTGGGCCGCCCCTCTCCTTTGCTTCATTAAATTTCCTCGTGTCTTTCCGAAAGAGAACAGGACATTCCAACCTCCTTCGTCTTCGATTTCTGCTTCACCTGCTACCTCAAAACTAACTTCAGAATGAACGAATTCCCAGCAGTCTCCAGACCTCTGCAAGGGAATTCCTCACCTGTCCAGGGAACGCAGGAGGGGGCGGGCCTGCTTCTCCTAGCCTCGGCCTCCCACCTCTCCGATCCTACACCCCGAGCAATAAAAAATCGTGAGCACGGCCCCGAGTATGCGTGCGCGTGAAGATTCTTATAAATGCCACACATGCACTAATACATTACCGTATAAAACACATGTGTAAAGAGGTAAAAAGGGTGAGGATAAAATAATCATAAATACTTTGATAAATACATGTATTAAAAACAAGTAAGTGTAAAGATTTACCACCTCCTTCTCATACCTTTCCTTAAGCCCACGGGGCACGCCGCAGTCTGCGTCAGGCGATCGGGGCGAAATGGGCTGTGGACTGCGTAGCTAGGGGAACAGGAGGGGCCTAAGGAATGGATACGTTCACTCACTCACACAGCAAGCACGTCTCCAACACCCACCACGAGTGGCGCAGGCGATGCTTACGGTCCTGTCTAAACCCCACGCTCTAAGCCCGAGGGAGAGGAGCGGGGCTCCGCGCCAGGAGACCGAGGGGTAACAGGAGGAGACCGAGGGGTAACAGGATGAGATGAGGCTCTTGTTCCGTGCCCCCACCATCCCGAAACCACAAATGTTAATTTCTGCACAATTTTCAAAAGAAAAAATGTATTAAAAGTGTTATCTCTGTGTAAAAGGTGGCAGGGGACGAACAACCCAACAGCCTATGTGTAGTTAGTTACAAGTAGTTCGGGCAGGAAAGGTCTTTGGAGTGTGAGAGTCACACAAAGAATCTACCCCTCTGGGCCCAGAGCGGGCATCTGGGGACAGGCTGGCAGGTGTCCTCTAAGGCCACCCTCTTAGCAGGCTCTGCTGGGGAACACGAGGCTGAGGAGTCAGAATTTTGCAACTGGAAGGAACTTCTGGACCAGTGAGTCCCACATGCATTTCCATGTCTCAGAAGTTAGTGACTGTCCACTTTGAGTTGATCTTTGTGCATGGTGTAAGACATGGGTCCATTTCATTCTAACGCATGTGGAAATCCAGGTTTTCCCTGTGGCCATTTATTAAAGAGACTACCATTGCCCTACTGTGGCTCCTTTGTGCCCTTGTCAAAAATTAGTTGACTGTGTTTGTCTGGATTTATTTCTGGGCTCTCTCTTCTGTTCCACTCGTCTATATGTGTGATTTTATGCCAGTACCATGCTGTTTTATCTTAGCTTTGTAATATAATTTTAAATTAGGAAGTTTGATGCTTTCAACTTTGTTTCTTCTTTCTCAAGATTGCTTTGGCTATTCAGGGTCTTTTGTGGTTCCTATATGGATTTTTAGGATTTTAGGAATTTTAGGATTATTTCTTCTATTTCTGCAAAGAATGTCATTGGGATTTTGATAGGGATTACATTGACTCTGTAGATTGCTTTTGGTAGTATGGACATTTCAACACTAATTCTTCTGATCCATGAACACAGGATATCTTCCATTTATTTGTATCTTCCTTGGTTTCTTTCATCAATGTTTTATGTTTTCAGTGTACAGATCTTTTACTTCCTTGGTTAAATTTGTTCTTAAAATTTTTTTGATGTTATTGTAAATGGGATTACTGTCTTAATTTCCTTTTCAGCTAGGTTGTTATTTACATATAGAAATGTTAGTGATTTTTGTATGTGGATTTTGTATCCTGCAACTTTACTGAATTCATTTCCCCCTGTACTGAAAAACAAAAATCGACTGGATCAGATTGTTAATTTTGATGAAACCATTCTCTATTAGAACACCCTCAAAGATCTACCCTTCAAGGGGGAATCCAAGGTTTAAGGACACAAAGGATCCACTGGCTGTGATGCTGGGTAAACACAACAGTGGAGATTTAGCCAATCAATCCTTTTTATTAGAACGGTTATTGTTTTTGCTTATGTTCTGGTTATAAAGTTCCATGGGGTTTTTTTTTTTTTTTAAAAGACTAGTTAAGTACAATAGTGAAAAGGGGGGAAAGTAGTAGAACAAGGAGTTCAATCTGTAACTGACTGTGAACAATCAAGTGAGATAACTCACTACCTTCGGACCAGCCAAGGTTCCATGGTTTTGATGGCCTGTTCCACCATTGTTCTCCCACATGCTGTTAGTTGTAATGAATGGGCAGATTTTAGGAACGTGTATATGACCTGGTAGTCAACATGCCTGATTTAGGTTTGGCCTCCTTTTTCTTTAACTCATTTGTTCCTTTTTAAATTCTGGCAAGTGTGTACCTAAGCCTCCCTGTGCTTACTTGGGTTTTTTTTTTTTTTTTAATAAAAATCTTATCTGCCTAAGAATGAGCAAATTTTGTTTCACACATGCATTTCTTGAACCAGAAGGAGTTGAGAGATACCTTTGCCATTTAGGTTTGAGATGCCACCTACAAACCTGGCCCTAGGAGACGTGCCTTCTGTATCATCAGCCTTTGTCTCCCCAACTTAACAGAGGGGAATCTGTGGCAGGAAGGTGAGGGATGTGCCCCGGGTCACCAGGCCAGAAACAGGCCTCGCTGAGCCTGGTCCTCGGCTCTTTGGTTCTGAAGTTTGTGTTCCTTTGATCTACTTTCAAATTGAACGTCCCCTGTACGAGAGGGATAACAAAGACGTGATAGAGAAAGCAAGGCCCTGGAGATGTGCTGGGAAGAAAAGACAAAGAATACAATGTGGAGTTGCAAAAACATACACGGCATGCAGTGCATGAACACGTGGGAAGTGACGAGCTATGCCTTGTGACAGCCTGTGATGGGACCCTGCCATCCTGGGGTGGCTGCAGTCCAGTCTTTCCAAGGACATGAACATGAGTTGTTTTTTAAAGGCTCTTGTTAGTCTTAGATAGGGTAATCGATTTAAAAATGACATTTGCTTTGTCAAGAGTTTCTATAAGAAAATGTAATTTAACCTGGCACTGTGACATATAAAAATTGGCTGCCACCGATTTTTCTTGGGTTGAATTTTCCATTTTCATACTCCACAGTTTTTTTTTTGTTTGTTTTTTGTTTTTTGAGACAGAGTCTCACTCTTTTGCCCGGGCTAGAGTGCCGTGGCGTCAGCCTAGCTCACAGCAACCTCAAACTCCTGGGCTCAAGTGATCCTACAGCCTCAGCCTCCCAAGTAGCTGGGACTACAGGCATGCGCCACCATGCCTGGCTAATTTTTTCTATATATTTTTAGTTGGCCGATGAATTTCTTTCTAATTTTTAGTAGAGGCGGGGTCTCGCTCTTGCTCAGGCTGGTCTCGAACTCCTGAGCTCAAACAATCCGCCTGCCTCGGCCTCCCAGAGTGCTAGGATTATAGGCATGAGCCACCGCGCCCGGCCCCATACTCCACAGTTTTACAACCCCCATTGTGGGGGTGTGAGTGGGCAAGACAGCGGCTGAGAGGGGAACCTTTAGGTAGCCCCAGTAGCTCATGTCAGCATTTCGATCTAAGAAATGAGCAAGGCCAGCAGACAGGACTCTGCAATAAGATGATGACATTCCACGGGACTGCTGAGGAACTTCCACTGGCTGTCAACAAAGGAGGTAAAAATCAGTGTTGGTTTCATGAATCAAATGAGAAACCAGCGTGGTCTGGAAGCGCTGTACACACACATACTTCTTCCCGGCTGCCCATCTGGCCGAACCTATGTCACTGCTCAGGAGCCCGGCTGGGTGCTTCTGCCACGCTGGCCCCAAACCTTGCCCACCTCCTCGCACCTCTGCCCACACTTCCCTGTGCTGACCCCTTCACTCTGAGACATGGCCCGACCGTTTCAGTACCTACAGAGTGCTCAGTCTTTGTAGTCCTAAACACAAAATAGTGACATGCAGATAAAAATAAGTCAACCTTTTCCAGAAACCCTATACGTCTCATTTTTCCTATAACATAGATCATTAATATTCATGTAAAAGTGATAACTGCAGTGACAGCAAATTAAAACTCTCCTGGGGTATCAAATTCTGGCAAATACATTAGCAAAGAGTTGCCTTTCTGCCTTATAGATTTATCATTATAAATTAGCTTTAATTGGTAGTGACCCACTTTATAGGAGCTGAAGCAACAACGGTCTAAATGAATTGGCAATGACGACGATGAAAGACATGTTAATGCCCCAGGGACCATGAACCATGCCTGGAAAATCCTTGGCCTCCCTGTTCCTGGGCCTCAGCTCATTACTGGAATGTCATTCCCTATGTCTTCCTTAACTACGGAATGGGTCCTGCTTCTCTGAGCCAGAAGTAATAGCTCCGTAGGACTGAACACTTTCTAATGAATTGCTGGGCCCCGTGTTGGTTTCACCTCTGGTGTCTGAGGGCTCTCGGTCATTTTACCTTTGATTATGCCACAGTGCCCAGGGCAGCGCCTGCACCTAAGGAGCCTCCGGACATGTGTTTGTTGAATGAATGAGTGAACACACTTCACAGATCTTAGAGGTGAAGGGGACCCAAATCACACACCTTCCACTCTGATCCCTACAATCTGTCTACAAAAGTTAGATTATTTCACTTGCCTGCTGAAACCCCTCCAGTGGCTTCCTGTGAGCTGTCGCTGTATCATAGTTGCCTGCATCTTTCACCTCTGAAGGACTATTTTCCTTAATAAGTTAACTTAAGAACTATTTGTACCTAGTTTAATGCTAAATTTTTATACCTATAAATCTATTTAACAAATATTTCTAAATATTCAGATACTATTAAATAACTAATCAAAATATAAATTTTAAAATAAAATGCTCTTATACATTTAAGTGTTGATTATAAACTTAGTCAAATTCTGCATATTTCAATAAAACTATGCCAACGTTACTATTTAAGTAGTTGTTTAAACTATCTTAAAAATCGACAAATCACACCAATTATCACAATAACTATAAAACCTACATTTAACCTATTACGCGAGTTAGTTGTAAAGATCTGATTTATTTTTTCATTATTTCCATACTTAGCTTTGACCTTCCTGGGGTTACAAGAATCTGCCCAGACCTAAAAGAAAGAGGAGCTGATCTTGGGCCAGTGGAAGGTGAAGGTTCTGAGTTACTGACTGACTGGATTTTCAGTCAGGACACAATCAGGACACGATAATTCAAAATGAGCCTGCATTTCTTGTGTTAGACTCCTGGGGGTTTTGGGTCAAGGTCTGTTTGCTCCATAAACTGGACTTTTAAAGCCAAACTCTTTCTTGACACTTTGATACCGTCAGTAAAAGTACTAGGGTCATTCAAGATGGCATCTTCCAGGGAACACCGTGTCCCTTCAGTACGGCCAGCCCTCCTCTTGAGGCGCCTCTCTGGTCCTCTTTCTACCTGTTTGTGATCGAAGGTGTTGGCCAGTCTTTCCTACTCCTGCCCCAGGTCCTACTTTTCCTGGCTATGGGGCTCACTCCTGTCTATCTGCTACCGGGGGTCGAGAAAATATCCATGCTTTATGAACAGAAATGTACTTCACAAAACACAACGCTCTCTGGTGTTGATGCCACACAGCGAAATTCTCACCTTTCTTACAGCTACTTTTGGGGCACACTTGATACTCCCGTCCCCACTTCCAGTATCATTCTGCACTCCTTGATTTCCAAAGATTCAATTAATTATCAGTCATTATCACACTCTTTGATGCTCGAATTACCGCAACTTGGCTGGCAGAAGCCCCTTCAGGTGACCATGTGAGCCATGTAATGAACATGCTCACATCTTTCTTTCCTTGGGATTAATAAGCACCATCTCCACAGCCTGTCTTCATCTTTCTCATCTTCCTCCTCACCACCATCATCGTTGCACAAGCAGCTGATGCATATTTGGGGCTATGTCCAGGCACCGTTCCAAGCACTGGACACCTATTAGCTTGTTTACACCTTGCAACACCCCATGAGGTGGCCACTAAGACCATCTTCATCTTCCACAGAATGGAGGCTCAGAGGAGCAGAGTGATTTGTCTGAGGTCACAAGCTCCTCCAAGGCGGAGCAAGGGTTCCTGATTGGCCCTCCCGGGACTCCCCTCACCACTGTACCAGGGGATTCTGTGTTTTCCTCTTTCTTTGTTTACCTGTTGCTTGGGTCATGGGAGGTGAAATTTGGAGTCCTCAGGTGACAACGTGTTTATTCTACCCTCATCAGCCTGTAGCTTGGAGCCCCTAGGGCTGGCGCTCATGTTCCCTCGGGACCTTGGCAGCCCTGCTCCATCTTGTAGCTTCTTGGGGCACTGCCAAGGAGGCCTGAGCCACCGCGACGCCTGAGTCTCAGACGTGTCCTCCTCTCGGGAGACTCCGGAGCTTTTCTCTTTGTCCCTCTCCCCCGCCATCCTTTTTACTGTCGTGCTGGGGACTCATTGACCTGCAAACTCACGCCCTCCAGTTCTGGGAAATTTCTTTAAATTATTTTCTGATGATTTCTTCTCCTCTACTTTATCTTTCTGGGAACTCTTTTTATTCAAATGTTACACCTTCTGGACCAATCCTCTAATATTCTTATTCTTGTCAGTTCTATTTTCTAAATCTCTGGGTTTATTTTATTTTTTTTCTTTTTACTTTATGGGAGATGTTTCTAAAATCTCTCTCTGACCTTTCTGTAAAGGTTTTCATTTCTGCTATCACATGTTTTCATTTCTAAAGACTCGTTTTTATTCTTTTTTCATGTGCAAACCTTCCTCATCCCTCCGAGGGGAGGGTTAAGGTTAGTCTGTATTTTCTCCTGCTCCCCGCGTTGTTGCGGTGGCTTCCGCATGCCCTTCCTCCTCTCGAACCTGGTCTCTGACGTCGTTCATCCTGGAAACCGTTCCCGAACCGTGAGTATCCTTGACCGTGTCTGCTCACATTTCAGAGCGAGGCATACGAAGCCGACTGAGGCTCTAGCACAGGGGCAGGTCTGTCAGGTGGAGAACGTCCCCATGGCGCGCCTGGCCGGGGACCAGTCCTGTGGGTCCTTTGCTCTTGGGCTGGTCATCCTGGGTGATGAGTCAGGCTCTGGTCTTCCTGGCGCGGGCAGGGAACGGCGGCTGTGGTTCCGCCACCGAGGATGGAGTCCTGCTCAGTCTCCCTGTGCTCATAACCGTGCCTTGCCCCGGGCTCTGCCTGGGGTCGCTGGTGCAGCCTCCCCTGAGAACTCACCTCCAACGCTCTGTCGCAGGTAGGGAGAGGCAGCTGCCTGGCCTCGCAGGTCTAAAGGGGAAATAGGGACGGGGGAGGAAGCTAAATCCGAGAGAAACTTTTGACCAGTTCTCCTGATTTCAGTCTTACTTGTGTCCCCATAGTCAGAGGTATCTGTTGCTCCAATTCTTTTTTTTGAATACGTAACAGCTCTCTTGAGATATAACTCACATACTATCAGTACACAGTCTACACAGGTCAAGCGTACAGTTCGATGGTTTGTAGCATATCTGGAGCAGTGCAATCACATAATCGATTCTAGATCATTTTCATCTCCCCAAAGAGAGACTTGCTCCAATTCTTGAGGCTTCCTGGGACTACTGAACAGCGTGTTTCTCACCCTTGTCAGCTCAAGATGCGGCTTTTTCTAGTTTGCTAAGGCAGGGTCCTCTCTTCCTTTTGTTTTCCTGCTTCCACACCTTTTGTTGCTGCTGTCTCATCTTTGTGGGTTACAACTTTTAAACCTCACTTCCATCATTTTAGGGGCACGTGTATGTTCGAATCACCATCTTTAACTGGAGGTTCCCTGGCTGCTTTGAAAGCGTCCTTCTTCCTGGTAGAAGAAAAAACTCCAGGCCTGTCCTGGATTACTCCTGCCCCAAGATTTGGGGCCAGCTACTTTGCTTTCAGTAGAGGATGGCACTGAGACCGGAGCCTGGGTGCTGGCGGTGGGGTCCGATGGTCCCATGTGAGGGCTGCTGTTGGGAGAGGTCGCTGCCCTGAGCCGCCTGAGGGACAGGGCTGGAAAGGCTTCTCTTCATTATCCCAAGATCACTACTGACATTTCCAATTTAATGCTCACCTTAACAAATGCTTCAAAATGTTATTTCAAACAAACATGTATTTTCTGTGCCTCATGGCTACTTAAATTTTTATTCCCTTCCCTGTCCATCATTATATCTCACTCTGTTATGATGTTCATATGTCTCCTTATCCACCCTGCTGGGGTCACTCGATGACACTGTTCTCTCCACCCTGAATTTGAGGCCAGTGTCTATAAAACACTTCCCTCGCAGGACCCTCTCCCTGTGGTTCCCTCTCCTTGGACACTCTTCTCCCAGCTTTTCCCATGGCTGGCTGTCAGCATTCAGGTGGTCTCGGCTCAAACATCACCTCTGGTGTTCTTAAAAGTGCCTGGTGCAGTCAGCACTTGATAGATATTTGTTGAATAAACAAATGAGAGGCGGAGGCCGTGTGCAAAACAGGGCCTGCCTGCCGAGACCCAGCCATCACCTCCAACTACTAATACCTGACCTGGTTACTTGAGGGGACAGAAACCCCACACAAGGCCCAAGTGACGAAGGCACAGTGAAGACGCACACAAAGTTAGATGTCCGAGCTGCAGCTTCTGCCACTTAATGGCAAATGAGATGTGTAATCCAAATCTCCGTCACCTTCCTCTGTACCAGTTTTTGGCAAAGAAGTGAAAGTCACGAGTTGATGAGATGCTAACAGGCAGCGACAACTCCCGCTACTCCACTGACAGAGTGGAGTGCCAGGAGAACGCCGAGGCTGCCACCACCAGCCCCTCCCAAGCTGCCAGGTCTGTGAGCAGAGCAGAGCAGAGCTCAGCCGGGAGCGCACAGCCCTGACTGCCACTTTGGCCGCGGCCGCTGTGACGTGACCATCATCCTAGGGCTAAGGTTGTACAAAGGATGCTGTGGCTGCCCTCCTAGCTCCCTCATCCTCCATCAGGGAGGTGGTGAGGATGTCACCCTAACTCCATCGCCCATGATTTAATTTGAGGATAAGGATCAAGGTTATTCAAATTAACATCTAAAAATTGGAAATTCAGATTTTAAAACAATTCCACAAAGCCATAATAAGAAATTCTGCATGTATTTTAAATAGGCAGATTCTTAGGAAAAAAAAGAGAAATAAATGCCTAGAAAAAAATGGTCTCTCTCATTAACCCTTTGTCTTCAGGCCCTGTCGTCCTTTTCTGGTTTCCTCTGGGAGACTTCACGGCAGCCCTCTGCACCTTTCTCTCACCTACTCAGCTCAGAGCCAAAACGCTTGGAGCTTTGGTTCCATTACTGCCCCCACAGGAGTCCCCTCACCATGGAGCCGACCTCTCTCAGTACCCAGTTCCCAGCTCTCCAGCTTGATTAGAGAAGGAAACTGCCCAAGAAGCACACGGAAATACTGTCTCTTTTATTCTTGCCATATGTTGTTTCATGTCCCAGATCTTAAAAATCTCACATTTTTAGGAAAAACTGAGCAACGAGAAATGACAGCATATCTTTAGGACAGCAGGGATCTCAGCAACACCCTCCCCAAGCCTCACCCCGGTTGTGAGCCCACTATTTTTCCTTTGGGGACATCAAAACAACTTTCTCCCTTAGCTTTCCAGCTGCTGCTAAGGACGCAGGGAGATTTAATAGAAAGGTTTCCCATAGCAGCGAGCCCTGGTAGGACCTACTTACTTCCCATGCAGTCTGGGCAGTGCTTTCAAACTGTAGATCATGACCCAGAAGTGGATCATGAAATCAGTTTAGTGGGGCACACGACCTTGCCGTTTCAAAAGGGACGGACTAGAATACAAAGTATGGAGTATAAGAAGATGGGTTCCTGTGACTTTTGTTTCAGGGCTCTGTGTATGTGTGCCGTCTCTCACTGTAAAATACAGTTCCTACTGTATGAAACGATAAAAAACCTTAAAGTCATTTCTGACTATCATCATCTCAGTTTATAGAATTTCTTTCTATAAGAACCCACATTGAATTCAGAAAAAAAAATTACCGATACTGTATCTGACATTTAAACAGGACAGGAGACAGGCTAATGGAGATAATTTTGGGCACGTTGGGACAAGGTGTTGGGCTAGCAGGAGCACAGACCATGCACCCATCCTCCCCACCAGGAACCTACGGTCTCACTCGGAGGGCTTCACGAGCTTCAGAGGACCCACGCAGAAGGGAGTGACAGACCCACAGACAAAAGCGATAGGTGTATATGACAGATGGAATCTAAGAAGAAAGTTCTTGGTTGATTCAGTACCCTTGAGGATGTGGGTCAGATTCTTTGTGAATACCCCCAAGGGCAGTCCATCTTTGTTTCCTGAGCAGGTACATCTCTCCTAAGGGATGGCCACAAGTCGCTCATAGCTGCCCTGCTGGACTCCTTCCCTAGGCTGTCCTCAGAGTGCTGATGAGACTGGGTTGTCAAACACAGCCTCGAGTCTCGCAGCCAAGCCAAGAAGGGCTGGCCAGCAAGCACGTGCCAGGGAGCGGTGAGCGGCTCTGCTGGTTTGGGCCAGACCCAGAGAATCACAGCTGCCGGGCACCGTGAAGGAGCTGGAGTCAGTCGCAGAAGGAGAGGTCAGGGCCAGTCTGGGGCGGCTGGCAGATTCCTCTCCTCCATCACCCTCATGTGCTCACCTGGAAATCGCCATCAGAAGGCCGGTGCCACAGGGAAGGGCTTGTCCTTACTCCCCACAGCACCCCAGCACCCAGCACAGTGCCTGGACTGAGCAGGCCCTCAGCTATTGGTTGTGGAAGGAAGACAGAGTCCCTGGGCACCGGAAGAACGGTGCTCCCTGATACAGCACAGTGGGCATTTGTGTGTAACGTATTCGGTAGTTGTACTTTGGCTTATTAGGCTTATGTAATAAACACTATGATTTGTTTATAAGTGAAAGTGACGATGATGATGATGACGATACTAGGGACTGCAATCTGCAAAGGTGCACACACACACCATGGCTTCATCCGCTTGTTAAACCTGATTAGCACAACTGCAAGAACCAAACCAACTGTCTGGAGGCCATATAGTGAGGCGCTTAGGGGCAGCGGCTTGGGAGCGGGCAGCCTGTGCCAGGAATCTGGCTCGCTCTGACCATCCAGTGGCCTTGGCCAGATGTATCACCTTTTCATGCTTCCATTTCCTCATCTGTAAAGTGGAAACAGTACTAGAGCTAACCTCACAGGGCTATTGTGAAGATTACATGGGTTAGTTTAATATGCATAAAGTATATAGATTGATTATTGGGACACGGTTACATAATACACTAGCACTAGTTGGTATCATTATTTTAATCACTATTTAAAAACTGTCTAGACTTGAAAGATATGACCAAGGATCCACAAGGCCTAACAAGAAATAATCTGCTAAGAATCATCTGCCTGAAATGAAGGGACTAAAATATCTAGAATGTAGTTCACGTTTCTAATATACTGGGTTAGGATACTGGTTTCTGATGCTGTCAGAAAAACATAAAATGCTGACTTAGGATGTGGCTGAAGTAATTTTCATTAATTCATTTAAAATATTGGAGACCTGAAAATAAACAAGACACGCTGTCTCTCTGGCCCTGAGGAGCGCAATGCAGGACGTGGGCACCCAGACAGTCAGTTATTGCGCCACGGAGGAATGCAAGGCCAGAGGCGGCCCAGACATTAGGGGAGTGTCCGCTTTTAATGATATGACTTCTGAAAACAATGGAAGCAGAGTAGCGTCTTTGTGGAATCAAATGCGCTTTTCTCTGTAGTGCTGAAGCACTTGCCAGGGCTTGTTATTGGGATGGTATTTTCCTATGAAATAAAATGTGCAATATTTATAGAGTGCACACCTACAGGAAGAAGGGATATTTTCATGCCAAGAAAAAACTCAAAAGGGGGGTTAGGAAGGGGAGGATGATAGATTTCAAGAAAAATGTTGCAATGATCAAGATGAGAAATAATTAGGGTCTGCTAGCAAAAACCAGTTTCTACTACATCAGAGTAATTGTCTCCTTCCAGACAGAGCATATGACATGAAAATGCACCAACAGATAATAAGTTGCTTCTCTGGGGAATAATGTCGTGAGAGTCACTGAAAGTTCACGCAAATCTCAGAGATCTCCCATAAAAGCGTAGTTTCACACTTCGTCCCATGTGGAAACTACAGCCTGTGCCGCATGAAAAACGAGCTTTATGAGAGCACTTCTGATTTTTAAGAAGGCTATTTGGCTTCATAACAGGGCAGCTTCCTAAAAGCACCAGCAATGTCACTTTTAAATATTGCACATACCAGGAAGGCTTCCTAATCGCCAGCGCTGCATTTAAATCTGGTAGAATGTTACATGGGTAACAAACTTTGACAAAAGCGATTGGGAAAAACTGCAATGGCAAGAATTTCCCACTCAAAGAGATCATCTGAAGCATGTTCTAAAAATGAGTCAGAGTTTTACACTCCAGGCACGACGATCACGGCTCAGTGAGAGGGGACAACATGGCCTTCCCTGCTCCCAGCAGCTATGCACGTATGTATCAGGGTTCCCTTGTGCGTGGGCGCTATGGCAGGCTACAGAAGGCCAAGATCTCAGCATGGGCACCCGCTGACCCTGGCAGTGTTTTTCCTGTCATTTCTCTTTCTTGGCAGAATCTCACATGATCATGAGAAGATACTCTGTGGCCCAGCAGCCTGGGTTCCAGCCATGACTCCTTCGCTGACACGCTCAGTGACTTCAGGCAACTCACTCGATTTCTGTTTGCCGTGGAACCCACATCATAGGAGCGAGTGAGTTAATGTAACCTAAGTGTTTGACCCAGTACTGCCACGTCATCAGCACTACCTGTTATTATTTCCACTGGTTGAGCAGACACGTGTGATTTCACAAATAGTCAATCAGGATGACGGATGTTGCTTAATGGCTTTTTAAAGACCTAGAGTCAGTGATAGAACCCCAAGAGCCACAGGGGTTAACACAGTTGACTGATTTCCCCTGCCCACTGTCACTCGGTCCCCAGTCCTCATGGCAGCTCCACGTGGGGCTGGCTCCCGCCTGGGCTCTCCCCACTCCCTCCCGGCTTACCCTGGCCTGTCTTTTGCCCAAGGTGGAAATTGCTTTCACTCTGCCACCTGCTATGCCCAGATTCACCTGCCCCCGCGAGCTGTTCTTGGTCAACCTCACTGGGGTTTCTTGCCATCCGCCCTGAATAAGCCGTGGGGTTGCTGCCCTGGCCTGGCCATCCAGCTCCCTCAACTGCCCTGCTCGCCTATGCCTTTGTTCCATGACGAAGGCATGAGGCCACCTCTGAAGACTGGATTATCCTTTAACTTGGACACAGGTGATTTCACAAGCGGCTCTGAGATTTCTTTCTTGCCATGACATGCGAGCATCAACTCTGGCAGTGAGAGGTTGCCCTGCGGTAAGAGCATGGGCCCTGGAGTCAAACTGCCAAAATCAAAACAGTGCTTGTGGGATCTCAGGGAACTTCCTTCCTTCCTTCAAGCCCCAGTTACCCCACTTGAAAACAATGGAAACCACAGCAGTGGCTGGCCGTGGCAAGGACGGAGCTCATACATGCAGAAGGATTTTCATGATGCCCGGCAGAGCAGGGCTCAGCACAGAACCTGGGGCGGTGATCACACATGCCACTAGCACGGTGTCCTTTCTTCTTTCCCAGAATAGAGGTGGGTGGGCTCTTTCCTCTCCTCCACCCTGTCCCCTCTTCATTCAACCTCAGGGTCTCTCTGGACATTGTTGGACTGGACATCCTGCATTCCGAGGCTGCAAACTCCTCAGCGTGTTTACAAAATGTCTTGCTGAACAGAACGATGCCACGTAAATGGCACACGCTGATAAGAGGTTTTTCCATGGCTTAGTAACAAGCCTAAGTGTTTGTCATTAGACATCTATTCAAGGGTGAAAAACAGGAACAGTCATGACCTAATAAACCACACCTATCGGTTCCCAAACAAGCAGCGACAGAAATAAGGGAAGACCCGTCACTGTGCCCAAAGCCTCACGTGGAAATGTGATGACGGTGTATTTACAAGGAGGACTCCAAACATCAGGTGCTTAAATTCTGTTGTGACTGAACTGCCTGTGGCCAGTCTGGGGGGAAATTCTTATTATAATGGATGAGGAGAGACATTTCTGGGACTCCAGACAGCGGTGTCTCGATGGCACCAAATGGGAAAACATCCGCAGGGACAGTTCCGCTTCTCCGGTCCCTCCCCTGTGTTTCCAGGATAGATTATCGAACCTAAGCAAGGTCTTCTATTTGGGTCACTTCCTTATGTGATAATCCCATGGAAGGCCTGAGGGGCTGCCTCTGGCCTGTTTCCCAGAATCACATCCAGGAGGGGGCAGGCCAGGAAGACGCCCCACCCGCCATCTTCAACATGCGGTAGGAAGTAGGCTTTGCCCATCAAAAACAAAAATAGAAACACAGCAACAAAAGACACCATCCCACTGTCCTTTTGCCATGCTCAGAGTTAGGAAATGGCATTTCTACCAAGATCTAACTTTCCGTATAAAGTAAAGGAAGACTTTGTTTTGAATTTTCTGTGTCTTGTTTTCCTAGACCCTCCACTACCAGGCCTTGCCTCTCTAACCACACTCAATCCCCCATCAGCTCCCATCCGGGCTCGGGGGAGGTGTCGGCGCTGCTCTCCCTGCATCCCCAGCCAGGGCTCGCTCACCTCTCCACTCCTGCTCTCTCTTCTACCTTTGCTCCAGCCACAGGCTGCCCTTTCATGTATGTCTTCCACATCTGTTTACGTTCCAGGAGGGCCTGGGCCCTGTTTTATGCCTCTCCCCTGCACAAGTCCTAAGAATGCCACCAGTACATACTTTCTGATGGCTTTAAGAACATCTAAACTTGACCTCTATGTGATATCATTACTGGGTCATAGCGATAACATGACCAAGGCCTGGGGAGGTGACCTGTCCCTGGTCACATATTCAGCAAAGGTCCAGCCAGGGGCAGAAGTCCAGCTCCCAGGTCCCCAGCATCCACTCTAATGACCTGCCAGTGGCTGCCCAGGTCAAATGAGAAACCAGCATTTGCAAGCCAGGAGACAGAACCAACTGTCCTGCCTCACAGATGCTGCTTGGAACTCTCTTGTTCCCAGGGATTCGCTCAGTGAATGCACTCAGTCCTCTAAGACTGTATCTACCCAAATGAGCTGCTTATTTACTTTTCTGAATGCAAGGTTCAAACAGTAAGTACTTTTGAAAACTACAGAGTAGTTACCAACGCTTCCTAGATAGTTTTGACTGAGTTCATGGATCCCCCAGCCATGAATTGTATATGTAGATGAGACTTTGTGAATATACGAAGAATAAGAGGTTTAAACAGGTCTCTAAAACTGTCACTCTAATGTGAAGGTAGGAGTTGGCTCCTGAGGGAAATAAAAAGATGAGATTTCCAATTCTAAGTTCTCCCATTGATGAGTAACTTCACTGCTCCATCCTCTTTCTCAACTGGTTTGGAGTTTGATTTGTGACCAGCACTAAAACCAAACAGCTCATCTTCCGCATCAACCCTGGCCCAGAGACAGACAAGCTGACCTCGGGGAAGCAAAGTCAGCCCCATGTGCCAGCGGGTCGTGATGTCTGCCATGCGATCATTACCTCCCCTCGGCCAGCTTGAATCTACTAATTATTTCTTCCCTCACTTTCTTTTGCTCTGTAAGAACAATGCTCCTTTTTATCAGAAGACAAACCAATGATATGCCATCCACAGATTTCCTTATGGGATAATCCATGTGTCATAGCCTATAAATGAAGTATTTTCCAGTTAGCTAAATGAGGATTAATGAACAGATATGCAGCAAATCTTTGGGGAGACACAAGACAACCTCTGGAATGGGCAGTGTCATCAAAGTCCAAGCAGCCTGCACAGTTTGCATTTGTAAATGGCCATTTTAAACTACTTTGAGGGATAATTTTCAAGTTTTAGTATCCAAGAGAAATGTTTTAGATGACTGTATTTTTCTAAAAAGTGCAGGTTTAGAAAGCCAAACCCCAAATGTTAATTATATGATGGTCCCAATCTTTTGGAGGTGGGTCCTAGAATTAGAAGTGTGGGAAGGTTATGTGGTTCAAGTAGGCAGAATTTCTCCTGCCTTAGCCAACCATCACACAGGAACTGGTCACGCAGACACGCGTGTTGAGGATGAAAAGTGGGGAGAAAAGTCAGCCGTTGTGATCTATTGCCTATGCCCTGTTTAGTGGGACTCGCTTAGAAAACGCAGCTGAAATACTTCTAAGGTGCTAAAACAGATTGTTACAATGTTGCTGCCTACGGTGCCGTAAGGCTTTATAGCCACAGAGCGCCTGTAGT
Source organism: Indri indri (assembly GCA_004363605.1). NCBI lineage: Eukaryota > Metazoa > Chordata > Mammalia > Primates > Indriidae > Indri > Indri indri. The sequence continues at coordinate 10,834 of RJWJ010007687.1, read as the reverse complement.
CTCTGGAAGCCATTCTGCAATCTTACATAAACTCTTTCCCCCCAAAAACCCCATTCTCCACAGAAAAAGGCCTTTTAATAATGAACAGCCGTCTGTTCCACACGGCACAGGAAAAACATGATAAACCAAGTCACACAGCCTTGACTGTAAACGTATTCTTACATAAGATTTCTACAATTCCACATAAACAAAAAACAAGCTATTAACCACTTGCAGGACAAAAAAAAAAAAAAAATGCATTGGGTTTCCTGCAATTAAGTTGCAATGTTTTACAGTGCAATTTTATTTATAACTGAAAAAGAGTAAATAAGTAAATATATAAAAGCCGAACAGACCCCTCCCGCCAAAGGCTTTTTCTGCAAATTAACTTTGCAGTAATGAAACCTGTGCCAGCTGGAATCTGTCCCCTGTGCTCTGTGGCACGGGCAGCCCAAGCAGGTATATGGCTGAGAAAAAACAAAGCAGAGCGTTTTCCACCTTAGGCCAGGGGATGTTAATTGAACTTTGGCAAATGTTTAAAGATTTCTCTCTCCATGTTCAAGAAAGAATTAAAAACAGTCGAGCTGGGGAAAATGAACATCTGTTACTGACTTACACTCACAACCACAATGAAAAACACTCACAATTAAAGCGATTTTGCTTCCCTGCTAGTTAAATCTGTAATCTTGGTTTAAAAATATAAATGCAGAGGCTCCTTATTGTCTTTGGGGCTTTCTTCTTAGGGCTGCTTGTAAAAAAGGTAGTTTACTTGGGATTGAATTTTTTCCTGTTGGAATAACAATATCAGGAAACAGATCTGTGTAAAAAGATAGGGATGACAACAAAAAGTATCTACGCAATTGAGCCTCGTTTTATGAAGCTATGAAACAGTAGTCAAGAAGTGTTTTATATTTGGGAGTTAAATACACTTTACAGCTGTGTAAAAAACCAGAGCCATTTTGGGCCAAACATAAACATTCCAACGTCTACGAGGTTTACTTATATTGAGCGACCGGGCAGGTTTCTATCAACTGGGAGGGATTTGTGTGTTACGCATAACAGCACTGAAAAGCCTTCTACATCAAGTCATTTCCCGTCCAACACGCAGAAATTTCATCAAGAAAATCAAATCCATTTCCTACAAGGTCTTCATACTTTCCCCCGGCTAATGAAATAACACGCAACAACCTCCTGACTGATACGCCAGACTCCAGTCCCTTTGCCTTCCAAATCCATCCTCTTTCTGGCTGGCACATTAACATTTCCCCGAGTAGCTGCAATCCATAAGATCACTCTTCTTGTTTGATTGCATTAGTTGGTTGGCTTATTAAAAATGACTCCCCACTGCCAACTCTATTAAACACAAATTCCTTTAAGGTTCTTCTATCTATGTGTACGCGCTGTGAATCGAAGGCACCAATTTGCCGGTGTGTACAGCACCACAGGTCCCCAGCCATCTTCGCGCTACCCGGCTAAGTTTTCTGGCTTGGAATACACAACACCTAACCCACTCCTCTACCCATATTACCTACACTCATCCTTGAAAATCTCTCTCAAATGCTACTTCCCCCAGGTAATTGTTAATTGAACTGTTCCTAAGTAGATGTGACTTTTAACCATGATACATCACTGAAGGCTCTCAGGTTCAGTCTCTTCTAGGAGGTTTATCCCCGCACTTGTCTTCCTCTGCAATGACACTCCCAGCTCTCTGGGGGAGGAGTTCTGTGCATCTCCCACAGAACTCAGCACGGGGTCTTCCAGTCGCAGCCACTGGACCTAGTGGCTGTTTTGCCTTCTCTTGGTGGGAAGAGCTGGTGTAACATTTTGACTCTGGTCTGATATGTTGCTGCTAAGGTAGATGCAGATACTTTGATGCAATTATTATATAAACTAAAAACGATCACACTCACTTCCTCCAAAGTAATGCGTAATTTGGTCAAATACATCTGCCAAGTGTGGGTTCTAACTGGAATGGCTATCTTAATTAGTCCTTTTTCTTGGTCAAGTCAAGAGGGAATGAATTTGCAACTCACTAACATTGTTTTGCAGAATCTTGAAACACGAAAATGAGCTCATGGCACAGGGCCTTGCTGCTAAAGGTCGAAGGTCGCTGCCTAAGGAGGCTGGGTCTGCCTTGGAACGTGTCCACGAGCTCCAGCCAGCTCCGGTCCTCTTCCCACACCACAGAACCCACCGGGGCGGAGGAGCTAAGGCTGGGAAAATCCCCCAGGAGAGATGAGGAGAGGACAGAAAACCGTTATATCCTTAGCAGAACATGAGGCTTTTTCTGAGGTTTTGGAAAATAAGTCTGGACAGTTTTCCCTCAAAGTGGTATTGATTCAGCACACCTCCACCCCCCCTTGCTACCCCCTCAGGAACAAAAACCAGAAGTGCTGGGGGAGCTGTGATGTTATTCCTGGCCTTGACGCGAGCGAGCGGGAAGTGCCATAAATCTCTCAAGGAGGCCTAGGCTCGTGGGATTTCCAGAACCAATCCAATTTACGAGGATCAGATCATCCAGACAGACATCCGAGCCTCAGGTCCTTATGAAAAACAGTAATATATGGGATCATTCCTGTCACTCAGGAAAATGCTTCTCTTCCAAGGTTCCTACTTATTAGGGCACGCTCTGCGTCCAGGGAAAAACAGAAAAGCAGCACGGCCTGAATCAGACCACTCCGAGAACTTTCACCCTAATTTCAGAATGACTTACCTGGGAAAGCTGCTCGTGGCTCGCTGGGCGGTGATAAACGAGAGACATGGTGTGGTGTGACCCTGGCTCTGGTCCAGGTGGAACAGTGGCTAAGCAGCCTTTGGGTCACCAAGACTGGCCTCACAGACACGAAGCAGAGCGGTGGCTCGCAAACACTACCCATGGACCGGCGCTGGGCCGGCAGCGCTGGAGCTCCTGGGAGCTGCAGGAAGCTCCCAAGGCCCAGGCTCAACCCAAGGAACATGACTCACTAGATCTGGGGTGGGTCCCAGGGAGCCATATTTTTAAGCTGCTCCCAGGTCATTGGGAAAAGTTTGGGAACTACAGAAATACCGTATAACGTGACGGAGGTGGCCAGTGATTTAAGACTATGTCTCAATTCTAGAAGCATCCTTGGCTACAGACTGCCCCTGAAAACCTGCTCCTCCCTACCCCGCTCAGGAAACGGCTGGGCCATCCACTCACCTGCTCCTGCACAGAGCCCGGGAGTCCTTCCTCTCTCTCTCCGGGCCCTAGAACAGCCCGAGTCATCACTTCTCCACCCTATCATCCTGGTTCCAGCACCTCGGCATTCTCCTCTCTCCTCCACATGCTGCGATACACCCCCTCCTGAACCTTCTTACTGCCTCGACCCATCCCTGCATTCATTCATCAGCTAGAACAACTTTAAAAATGTAGAGCAAATCACGACACTCCCCTGCTTAAAACCCTCCACCGGCTTCCCATCACATGTAGAAAAAAGTGCAAACTCTCACCACCTGGCATTTTCCTCCCACCCTGCCCGTCTGAGTCCGCCAGCCTCGCACACCCTCCCCTTTCTCTTCATCTGATTAAGACGTACTCGTTACTAAAACTCATGACTGGTTATCACTGCTTCCAAGAAGTCTTCTGTGACTCCGCACCCCAAGTCTGCATAGGGGCCCGCCGGTCTGCACGCAGGCCCAGCCCCGTCAGAGAACCTGCCCTCCCGCGTGGATCTGATCGCCCGCCTCCCCCCACTAGTCTCTGGGCTGCTGCGGTTTTATGTTTTTATCTTTGCACGTATGTCGGGCACATGGCAGGCACTCGGATGTTTGTTGGGTGTATTCACAAGAATACCTGTCCTAATTATGCCTGGAAAATAATTATCCCAGGAACACAGGATGAACTGAGTTCCATGGAAGGACACTCAAATGAATCAATTTTCAGCCATTTCTAAGTTCTGAGAGGCAGGGAGAGGAGCCTTCCGGAGCAAGGCAGCCCTGGCTTAAGACCCAGGCACCAAAACTTACTAGCAGCGTGACCTGGGGCAAGTTACTTAACAACTCTTACCTTCTGGTCTGCATTTACATATAAAATCCCTTCGGGCAAGTACCCAGCATGTTCTGCCACCGCCCCCTCCCCCGCCATGGCAAGTAAGATTGTTATTCTTGTTGCCATAGTGGGGCAATGGAGAGGGTCTCTCTTCAACCTGCTTTTATGTAGGAAATATATAGCAGAAAAACGTTCACTATTTCCCTATTTCTCAGAGAAGGCTCGGCCCTCTCAATGAGAGCTATAGGGCAGGCCGCATTTTTGGTTCTCCCTTATTACCTTGAGTTGTATTTTCTCGCTAGCACTCTTGTTCCCCTTTCCTGTGCTTGTTTTGACGGGGAAGAAAATAAACGTGGTTGGGGATAAAGCTGGGAGCGCTGGGTTTTATTCAATAAATTGTTAACTCCTGACTTGTTTTCCTCATTAGGTAATCTTGGTTTTTAACATTTCTAAAAAGTCAACTCTACTGGACTCTAGGATGGCCTGGGCATCTGACTGCACCTCTCCTCTTAGGGGAGTATCTGCAGGGGCCTCGAGGGACACAGCCTCCCTTCCCACCCCACCCTGCCTTTCCATTTTCCAGCCTCATTAACACTGTCGTCACTCATTACAACTGTCAGGGTTTTGCTAAGTACTTACAGTGGAAAGAGTACTGGATTAGAGGTCCGAATCCTTTTAATCTCTCTCTACGTAAATTCTGCCAACCTAGTTTCTAAAAGTGTCAAGTATTAACCTGCTTTTATCTCGCTAATTAATAATTAATAATTTACTTTCTTGGCAACAAGAAAGTAAAAGGCATGGCTAGATCTTTCTCAAGAATTGTAAAAAAAAAAAAAAAAAAAAAAAAAAAAAAAAAAAAAAAAAAAAAAAAAAAAAAAAAAAAAAAAAAAATCCCAGATAGCAGACGAGGTATAAAATGCAAGGTGATAGCAAGGATAGGTTCAAATAAAGGAGAACTCGTGATCTGGGTGTCTTTCCTGGGATGAGGGAGGCGGGTGGGAGAGTTTCCGTCACTCTCTCTCGAGAGGTCTGCGCACTGGTGGGAAGGGGAGGGTTCCACAATGAGCGCTCTATACTTGAGCGCCCTTAAAGACTAGGGGCAGTCTTTTCTATTGCTGCTTTGTAGCTTGGAAATCCCAGCTAGTGATGACTTTATGGGTTTGTACGGTCTAGACAAGAGGGTTACTCTTTGGTGAAATTGCTCCTTGGGGAGGTTACTGTGAAAATTCCCATACAGCTAATTACCATGCAGAAGGGCGGGCTACCGGGAGGGCCAGCGCTCCCAGCTTTATCCCCAACCACGTTTATTTTCTTCCCCGTCAAAACAAGCACAGGAAAGGGGAACAAGAGTGCTAGCGAGAAAATACAACTCAAGGTAGTAAGGGAGAACCAACAATGCGGCCTGCCCTATAGCTCTCATTGAGAGGGCCGAGCCTTCTCTGAGAAATAGGGAAATAGTGAACGTTTTTCTGCTATATATTTCCTACATAAAACATTTCGGCTTTCTCGGTAACTTCGAATCTTCAGATGCTAGTACGTCAAGACACAATGGTCTGAACTGAGTATGGGGCAAAATGCTCCCCAAAACATCAGCGAGTCACGGGTGCTAAACCCCAGAGGAACTCACAACTATTTCCACGTCAGGTTTTACGGGGCCGACAGAGGTAGATGGCTGCATGTGCACCTTCGATATGCGGAATAACTCACCTACCCCAGGACTGCGCCGAGAGAAAACACCTGTCTAGAAAGCCTTGGATTGTGGTCAGCCGACAAAGGGCCTCTGTGAAGGGAAGTCGAAGCCTTGTTCTTGCAAAGTCTCAGATCCAGGTGTGAAACCAGTTCTGGCAGGAGAGCGTCTCCTCCAAGAAGCCCTTGGAGACTAGACCTGCCCCACGCAGCAGCTTTGTTTGCCATACGTGCTCTCAGATGATCACACTCACACAGACATGGTTTTCTCACTCATCTCTTATTTCTCTTTCTCACTGAGCTCTTCAGGGCATGGGCTGTACACACCACTCTCATGGCCTTGTGATGGCCCCGCATGTGAGGTGCTCAGTTACAGCCTAAGGTAGAACTGGGGAATTTCTACCCAAAAAAGTCATAGAGAAAATTAGCATGTTCTTCCTCTTCGTGAATAAGCTCTAGCGAAAGACTCTGTATTCATTCTGGGGCTGGCAAGTCTGGGGGTGCTCCAGGCCGTGCAGGTCTGGAAGGAATCTCAAAGCCATGGTTTGAATGTGACTTGAGTGGGAGGCAGGAGGCTGGGACTTGGGTACTATTTTTACCCAATTTAGCCACATGCCCTTGAGCTTGACATTGCTTGTATGAAGGGATGAGCTGGCTTACTCACCGACTTTCACATTTTCTGACCATGATGCAGTGAAAAATACATTTTATACCACAACTCAAAAAACACCCCCACACCACCTACACACACACACACACACAAACACACACACATTTCCTAAGCTAATACTTATCCTTACTAAGTGTGAAGCACTATATTTTCTGTCTGTTCCTTTCTCTTCTTTTTAAAATACTGGTCATAACTTACAAATTAATTTCATGACTCACCAATGAGACATGACTTCAGTTTCAAAACAGTAGCCAAGATGACCTCCACATAGATTTCCGGTTCTAAAATTCCATATGTGTAAAGATCTCATGCTATTTTATGCCATATTGTTTTTCCTTCTTTGTTTTCTTTAATTGGGAAGAGTTTGGGGCAGTAATGTACCTTGTAAATTCAGGAGTGTTAAGGAATGACAACTTACATAATACAGCCATTCCACCACCTGCCATTCTCCCAGGAATTCTCATCAACACTGTGGAGCAGGGAAGGGAGTTGCTCTCTGGTTTCTCTGACCGTCATTTTAAAACAGAGCAGTAGGCATTAGTAGCCCCTTTCCACCCATGTCATTAGAATCCCTGTCTTTTTTAGGAAACGAATACTAGAATGGTTTGCAGCCTCTCCAGTCTTAAGGCTTTTTTTTTTAAGCCAATCTTTCTTAGTGTCCCACTCTTTTGAATATTCTGAAGACACTTGTACTGGAACACAAAAGACGACCATGAAGATGAACATGTTTGAACAATGCTGCTGCTGTGTCAAGGAATAAACTGAGGCCATTCGGAGTTCTTAACAGACAAGCTCTCAAGAGTTCCTGAAATCTGCAATTCTTTTATTTCGAAAGCATACTCAGTAAGACCTGCGCTTTGACTTGTTTTCTTCGTAACCATATTTTCACACTGACCTTGATCCCCTCTGGCCAAACCAGAGGGTAAGGCCAACCTTTGAGAACCTGATTTGCCCTATGTGTGTTTACCAATTCTTCACCCTATCAGGCATCATCTCTTTCCTGAGAGTCAAGGGACCACACTACCTAGTGTCTGACATTCAACTAGCATCAAGGGCACAGTTCGTGGCCCCAGGATGTAGCCAAGTTAACTGGCCCAAGTAAGAATTAAACCCCTGACTTCAGACTTACTAACAGCATGCTCTGGTCACTTGAGCTAACTTCAAGTCATGGAGCCCTGGTTTGCAAGCATCGTGAATACAGAGTGAAAATGACTTATTACTAATACAAGACTGCCAAGAACTGATATGCAGAGCTGATTCTGTTTAGCATCTTTGTGAATGAAAAGAATCAATGACAAATATTAATTGGGCATCTAAGTAACAATATGGTTTACGAGGTTAATAAATTCAGGACACTCAGAACACTTTACAGACAAGAACCTGATACCACTCTGAAGAAGCCACAAACTGCCATCTTCTGGAAGACAACAAGTGGCGAAATGCACTGCAAAAGTATCCATTCACTTTTCAGTCCTGTCATCTTTCCAAAATATACTAGTCTATAATAGAAAATACAGAGAAAGTAAACAGAAATTCCAGGAGGCCACGAGATGCCATTTTTAAGCGGTATGGCTACCATGAAGATGGAGCTACTTTCAAGTTTACATATAGTATAATTCATTTTCCTGTTTACCCTGCTTGACAGAATTAAAACGACAATGTTCATCAGTAAGCCACATTTACAGCTTTAGCTAAAGGTCTCCCACATGGCAAAGGACAAGCTTTCTAGTTTTGGCAAACCTTCCTCTTTTGATGATGCCAGGAAATAGATCTTTGCTGGAAAGCAAAAAAGGAGGAAAAAAGAAATCCTTTTTGGAATATTTATTACTTATTCATTTAGGAAACAGGGCTCTATAGTTTATTTACAAATGTGTTAAATAGATTCTATTAAACTTTTAATTTACTATTTACTTGCCAAGTATCATGTATTAGTTGCCAAAGGTATATTTATGTTTCTGTAATGCATATTTATTATATAGTTATTCCAGAAACTGTTTCATTTTTCTTTGATTAAAAAACCTCTAATTTTTATATTTGCAGTTACTTCATAATTTTAATTTTATGGGTTTCATTTCCAAAAGGGGCTTATTCATCTCCCATGGAAAAAAAAAACCCCGGGTTGAAGCGCGTTTCCCACAGGTGGTAGTAGTAGCCCATAGAGCCCTTCATAACCAACTCTGGGCCAGAACTCTTTGGCAGCTCACTCACAACTGAGTTGTGACATTTTAATTTTATGCTTTTAAATATTCGCCATTTGTCAAATTTTCTTAGTCTTAAGAAAATAATTTTCCTTTACGCAAAACATAGCATATTCTAAATTATATACACTGATATTACAGCAACCAAGTGACTTTAATTAAACACTTTTTCAAAGACTGTTTCCTTTTAATGGCAGTAAAATATTGCTCATAGCATCTAAGTGCTCTGCCAAAACTAACTTCATAAGGTGACTTTTAGGGAGACTTTCAACACAATAATGGCCTAGAACTTGATGGAATATTAGAAAGTAACTATTTAAGGGGGTGGGAGCCTGCTCAAGATATGGGTCATGTCCCAGAAACATCGTCACTGACTGCCTGGCATCGGTCTCCGTAACTCTGTGTTAGCACCCTGGAGTTCAGCCTGGATAACACCAGGCAGGCTGGAGGGAGGGCGCCAAGGATGTGCCACTAGAAACACGTATCGAGGGCTTTTCCACTCCTGAATTTAAGAGACTATGCATCCAATCTCAAGTCAAACGTTCTGACAAGAATCTTAACTATACACTTACATAGCTTATCTTAGCTTGAAATAGATCACATGGAAAGGATGTTTTCACTATTTGCCAGAAGAGAAATCTGCTTTACTCTTCTGTGAAAACTAAAAATCCACGCAGACCCAGGCTGCAGCGAGATATCTTAGCTGGTAGACAATGGCAGGGACTGATGAGCTACTTTTTTCAAAATTATTCAGGTTCCCTGAGAGTGATTTGTCCGTGGGCCTGTAATCATTAGGAACACCTTGGCTGCCTTTAAGAAGAAAAAGAAAAACTTAATAATTGGGGTACTGAGATAGAAACATAGCACGTCATGGCATTAATAGATGTCAAATTTATAAACAGTTGTCCCCCAACCAACTTTAGTTTCTCACAGTTGATTTTACATGTGTGTTTCTATACCAAATAGAACCTAAATTGGCTTGGATTTTGAAAAATCTTTATTCAGCCCTGTGGAGTGTGAAATACATCTTTTATCTGGTACTATCAACCCAACTTGTTACTGATGAATATAAATTAGTGCCAGTACCCAGTTTTCTTAGGAGGAACTGTGTACATTTGGTAGCAAGCGCCAGAAATATACAACCAGCAACCTCTTCATCCCTGGCGCCAGAAAGGTTCCAGCAACCTAAGTTTCTCCCTTCCTGTCAAACACCACTTCATTTTTAGTGCATTTCCAAGAAGTCTGACCTAAGCCCTGGGACAGGAGCAGCGAGATTTGGTATGCTGATTGTCGTTTTAGCAAACACAAACGAGCTAGTTGAAGCTTTCTCATTTTTCTGCAGGTTCTTTAACGCTGCACAGCTGGGTGTGCCTGGGGATCATTTTATTGTTAAAACTTGAGCCACATGGAAAAGACATTAAAATAAAAATAAGTTTGCTGCCATGATACCCATGAAGATGAAAGGGCTTCTCTCATTTTAATATGCCGTCAGGGTCAGGGGCAGGGAGAAGGCTCTTTGGAAATACATGGGTTTGTTCAGAACATGAATTCTTCAATGTTAAATTTGAAGAAGGTGTGTGAGAGTCCTGAGCGTGTTTGTTTATTCATGTTTTCAGTAGAATCCACACCATTTTCCAGGCTTACAATATGCTCCTCTCTTTAGCGCTCATATTTCAGTTCTGGTTCTTGCTTCCAAAGGAAAATTACTGAGAAGTGTGCACTGATGGATGTTGGCATATGAGTGAGCTCTGGACCTTGGCTTAAAAAAGATGGCATTCTTTCTTAAGGGCAGGGGGTGTGAGCAACACAGTCTTAATGTGTGCCCTTTAAAACAACTTCACCTCGTGATCTTTCTTGATATTTTTTTGGCCAGTGTGGAGACTCCTGCTGCGACAATGAAAAGGCGGCTAGGATCTAGGGCCAAACCCTTGCCACTAACAGTGTTTCCAGCGTGGGCTGAGACACGGCTATGACGGCCTTCAAGATTTTAAGTTCTCAAGAGTAGACATATTATTTTTATTGAGTTTGATTAAACAGCACAGTTAATATTAGAGACGAAATTCAGGTTTATAACTAAATATAAATAGTGAGGTGTGGTATAGCATCACTTTGCAGTAACAGTACAAATAAACAGCCCAGAAAAGCTCTGTTAAAATGGTAGGCCTCAGGCCGGGCGCGGTGGCTCAAGCCTGTAATCCTAGCACTCTGGGAGGCCGAGGTGGGCGGATCGTTCTGAGCTCAGGAGTTTGAGACCAGCCTGAGCAAGAGCGAGACCCCATCTCTACCAAAAAAAAA